>CM062631.1:22959588-23025242 GCA_025617555.3 Puccinia polysora
TGAAAATGTGCTAAAGGAGTTGGCTTATGATCCTGAGAGAATTTCCAAATTCTTTTTGATGGACTGTGAAAAAGATTTGATCCATGCTGTAGAACAAATATTCCCTGAGTCAACAAGAAAGTGCTGTCAACGGCACTTTTCTAAAAACATACAAGAAAACTGTAAATTGCACTTCAATAATGATGTTGAAGGGTGGGAAAGCTTTATGTCTCCATGGGCTAAGTATGGGGCCTCAAAAACCAAGGAGGAGGCAGAGTTCAAATCTTCCTGGTTTTGGTTTTCTTACATTATTACTTGTTTAAATTATTTTTTGGTAGACCATGAGGATGTATTTGAGTATATGGATCATAATATCTTCCATATGAAAGAGATGTTTGTAATGGCTTGGAATTTCAAAACCCAGACTTTGGAAATAAAACAAAATGTTGGATTGTAGGGGCCCATTCTACTCTCAAAAAATTCCTTGCAAACTTTTCAGGAAACATTTTGGATGTTTGGAAAAACCTAGAGGGAACAGTTTCCAATCAAATTGAATTGTTTCAGGCTGCGCTTAACAACTCTAAAATAAAGATTGGAATAGTTCTTCCTACTGGACTGCTACAATTAGGATACAAGGTGTCTTTAAAAGCAATCAAACTTTTTGGGGAAAAATGGAGAAGTTAAATCCAAAATATGATTGGGAAGTGTGCACCAAGTCATACTGAATGAATATGGGTTTGTGCTGTCCCCACCAAATAGGTGACCTACTAGTGTCAAGAGGGTCCGTTGTTCCTGAAGATTTTCATCATCATTGGAGGTTGGATGATGACCCTTGTAGTTCTAGTTCTGTATTTTTTTTAAGTTTGCTTGTTCAAATAACTTTGAAATAATGCTTTTTGATTTATGCTTCTTGAAATATGATTCCTACTTGACTAATATTCTAACCTTTGAATTTTTAAAGGTAAATATTGATGAACTGCTCAAAGATCCTCATTTACATGAGAAGCTCAATGCATTGATCTTGAATCATCCTGATCAGGATTATTGCAACCTGTTGAAGCACTTGATGAAGGAGACGGCCAATTATTGATCAAAGCCAAGAATTGAACCTAAATTCTTGCAATTGAGCAGATGACATACAAAATTGACAGATACCTGGCAAGATCCTTCTTGATTTGAACACTTTGAAAAGTAAATTAAGCAATCAAAGAGAAGTAGAAGGGAACCAAAGAATAAAGGAAGAATGATTGTAGATCTTTTCTTTTGTGAAGGTTCATTCTCTTGGTTTAATGAACTTTTTGTGAATTTTGGATAGTCCAAGTCAGGCTTTTCATCTCAATTTCTAAGTACAGTTGAAGGAACTGAAAATTCATCAGGTTTGGTGCGGTTGGAATTTGATTCCATTTTGAAGGATGAAGAAGAAAGAATTGATGAGTCAAACAGAAGCTCATCTTTGGTGAGTGTTGAATCATTTAATGAGTTTTGGATTTTGGCTAAAAAACCTTTGATTTTAGGAAGTGGATTACCTCAACCAAATACCCAAGAACTGACATAAGTTCTTGGGTCGGGTTTGGGATCTGGTTTTTGATGGAAATTGTGGTTTGAGATTCATTCCTAAATCACTTGCCTATGATGAGGATGGATGGCTTAAAGTTTGGAAAGAAATGGTTGAAACATTGAAGAAAAATAAGACATGCTATTCTAAGATCCTTGGTGGCAGTAATAAAGTTTAAAAGATAGATAAAAAATGATTTCAATGACATTAATGAAAAGATTCCATCTTCAAAATGGCTTTCAAAGTTAGATATGGGTCAAATAACAACTGGTACTTATGAAATACCAATATGTTTCATTTCATTGGATTCATGTTGTACTTTTACTCCTATGGAATTGGGTGTAAAGAAAAAATTAGATCCAATTTTCATTTGTTTCATTAACAATAACAATTGGGTGTAGCTTGTACTTAAGGGAGATTTAATTCCAATCCCACCCATATTTTTCAAACCCTGTTTGTTGGTTTGTACAGAAGCAGTTTATTTTTTTGATCACCTCAAAGATCAGCTTGATTTCTATTCTAACTTATAGATTCATTTCATCATTTGGGTTTGGGTTCTGATGCTTATCTTTTAATTCTATTAATTTAAAGGGTTATCACTTTTTTTAAAAATCATTATGTTGGGTTTTTGGAGTTAAAATCATTATTATGAGTGTTTTGAATGATAATTTAATGGTTATTCAGTTCAACTTGTTCTGAAATTTAAGCATGTGATGGGATTAGCTTAACACAAGTTGAACTTGTTTTTTTGGTGTTTTTACTTTAGGGCTGGTAAAAAGAATTATGTTTTTTGTAACTTTTACTTTAGAGGTGGTCAAAAGACTTCTTTTTTTGCTGTTCAAAAGAATTGTATTTTTGGCCCTTTTACTTTAGGGGTTTTCAAAAGACTTGTTGTATTTTTTGGCCCTTTTACTTTAGGGATAGTCAATTAGGAAGGCAACATGTTGGTTGTCTTCAGTTTTTTTGTTTATTATTTTTATTTATTTATTATGGAATTTTAGTTTTTTTTTGGGACACCAGACTTGTACTTGTGCCACACGGCTAAACGAATGCATTTAAGCCCTTTAGACCCCCACACGGCTCAAATGTAGTAGTTTTTCCGTTTTTAATTGCAAAAAACTACCTTCAAGCCGTGTGGGGCTCTAAATGGCTCATATTTAGTTTTGCCAACACCACACAGCAGTCCTGGACTGCGTGGAGTACTTCCCAACCAAACTGAAGCCGTGTGGAGCTCTAAATGCATCAAATGTAGCTTTGTAGCTGTGACACATGGCTCAAATAAATTGTGTAAACATCTCATTTAAGCTGTGAATTTATCATCACCCTTTTACTTATCTTTTTTTTGATTAAAGAATAAAGTTTGAAAAATTTTATGAAAAACTTCTGGAAAGATCAGTTAAAACAGCTTTTCTGGTTCTGAAGAAGTAAATATGATAATAAATGGTTTGATCTTACCCAAGTCAACAGGATCTTGAAACTTCTGAATATAAATTAAAGGCCTTTAGCTTTCATGATTCCTTTCTCACACAAAGTTCTTTTTTTAAAACAAAACAAAAAATAAAAAAGAGAGGGAGAGAGAGTTAGACCAAAAAAAATAATTTTCAAAATCAGGGGAAAAAATTGAAGATTATCAAATTTTTATCTATGTTGGCCAGATCTTGGGTAGATTTGAGATGGTCTCCATTTTGTGATCTGGGTTGCATCTGTTAATTATCTCAGTCAATTTGTTTCTTTGGAAATCCCTGATCCTCTTGAATATTTTTTTTGCTTCTTTTCACTCTCCTCTTTCATGAGAACATGAGAACTTCTTCTGAATCATCCTTGAGGTCAGGCTGACTTGGTGGGTGGAAAAATTTGGATCACACTCTTCATTGAAGGCTTTTTGAATTTTTGAATTCTAGTCTCACTTTCCAATCCACAATGAAAAAATAAAAACTGAAAAAAGGAAAATAAAGTTGATCTGTCACTATTTTCTGTTTTTTATTTTTTTTCTTTGTTGATTTATTTATTTATTTATTCAGCTTGGAAAAATACCTCAAATTTTTGAATCCAAGGGTATTTCAACCTGAAATTTTGATAGTCTTCAGTTAATTGATTGATTTTGCATGGACTTCTGATGAATTGACATCCATACAACTTGTGCATGATTGTTCCATGTCAGTTGTAGGATCTCTCTGGCTTATCTTTCTTATTTTATCCATGTTAATTATCCTCCACTGTCACTATGAAAGGCTCTCTACCCAGATTTATGACTGCCTGATGTTCCAGGTTTTCCATAAGAATAAAATCCTGGTTGCATTCATCCTAGCCATTCAATTTTTAGAAATCTGATACTTTCAGTAGGTTTCATGCAGGATTTTGAAACCATTAAAGTGGATGGTGTAGTATAGTTTTACCTGCCTTGAAGTGATAATTTAAAGTGGGAAAAAAATGGATGAATAAATCTTCCAATAAATTCTATAAACTATAAATAACTGTATGTTTCCATCTCTCTTACTTGCTTCCAATAATTATTCTTTTTTTCTTTACTATCCTGTTCTTTTTGGAATTCTCTTTGATCCATGCCCAATAAAATAAATAGTTTGAATTTTTGATTTGTTTTGGTTTTTTAAAAAAGAAATTACCAACTCCTGATCTATGTTTTTCTATATGTCAGCTTGCTACTATGTACAGTGCAAAACTGTCAAATAGTAACACAAAAATATGAAAAATAAGAATATCTCAATTAACAAAGTAGGGAGTGAGAAATCCATAAATATTATTACAGGAATGGATTCCTCACCCAAAATTAGGTAGGGTCACTCACTGACCCCACCCTTGAATCCCAAGTCCTAAATTTTTTAAAATAATTATAAAGAAAAGTACTAAAAATTACAACACCAGTATGGCACTTTTTGGCCATTCTAATATTTCACACGAATTTTCACGTATGGGTTTACACCTAAAATTCACTCAGAATTGAGGTGTTGTGTATATTTTAGGAGTTACATGCGGAAATGTGTTATGTCACAATTCCCGCGCGCAGCCCCGCATCATTACATATCCCTACGTAATAGTAGCAGCAGATTCCGGCATACTAGAGACCCACGCGCAGCTGATTCTGCCACGCACGCAGCGGATCCTACCCCGCGCGCATCTGTACTAACTGATCCCCGCGTCTGGATCAGTTGTGACTAATCTGACAACCAGGTACCACTCAGAAGAGCTACAACCTAGTTAGGGTTGCCTAGTATATGCAACAAGCTGACATTTGCATTAGTAACAATCCAAAATAATCAAAACTTAAATGAAATCAATTAAAATTAAGTTTAAAACATTTTTAATAATAAATCAAAGATCAAGGATTATCACATAAATCACTGATCCTGATTCTTGAAGACCACAAAACACTACAATGAGTGTTCATAAAAATTATTAAAAATTATTTAAATAATCAGCAGATGATAGAAACTCAGTAAACATCCACATTTGCACGCTTCAAAGCAATACCAATAGTACAAATGAAGGATGAGTACAGAATGATCAAATTTACGCCATAACAGATTAACAGATCCTGTGGCTCAAATAGTACAGAAATCCAGAAGATCTAAGGATAGCTGATTGACAGCACAAAGTGGCCGTGCTGATTGTTCCCTTACTGGCTTGCAAGCCTCAGCCCAAAAGCAGAACCCTCTCTACGTGCCCTGATAAGATCAAAATCACCCCATAAAGGTATTTATACAGACCTCTTTGGATCCATTATTCCATCATCAGTAACCAGGAATTATTTATTATCAATCAGACACCGTGTCATTATTAATCAAGTTCTTATATGAAGATAAGCAAGTGATTTATGAATTAGTCTGTGGTAGTATTATTTACCTTTATTAACCAATCAACCATTGAAGTTTAGTCAAGCAATCTAACCCATCTGCTCTGAAAACCTTCCAATTATTCTAGGATTTTAGTGGTAAAGTGCTCAGAGTGAGTGTTACCCTTCCTGTTTTGGCCATTTGAGCTGTTAAGCCGTGCCATTAGTGGAACAATTCCTTTCTAAGGCACCCATCTTTATTCCAAGGTTCTTAAACTGCCCAAGGAGTCCCCTTGAAGAGAGGTTGCTAGTCTGTAAAGATCCCCAGTAGTATAATACTGTGGCCCCTCTTTTATATTATATTGAAAGTCATTTACAACCAAAACAATTAAAACTTGCAACTGCTCTTATTAAATAATTTATTTGAGCTTCTAAATGTTTATTATTGGAATAATAATTATTATTATCATTCCAGCATTTTTATCACTCTCTGTAGCTAAAGGACTGCGAGTTCCTGGTATCAGAGAGCTGAGAACTGGGGGTCTGGCCGGGAAATATCCTTAAATAATTAATTCTTACTTATTTATTCCTTGGACCAGTCTATTGGTTTTTTTAAAAAAAATAAGTTAACATACTTATAACATATATTTTTGATCATTTGTTTCTCTAGTGGATCTTAAGACCAAGGAAGAATTGAAAAATTATTATTTGAACCTTCTTAAAAAGAGAAAAGAAGAAAAAATCCATAACTTTGTTCCTGTTATTATAAATCCTGAGCAACAACAGGAGAAACTGCTTTATTATAAACAGAAGGTTATAAAGGACAAAGAACTGAGCTTGAAAGAATTATCAATTTCATTTCTTTATTAAGGCAACATAAGGAGTGGAAGATTTATCAAAGGAAGCTTTATATTTATAAACTAAATAACCCTGAAGATAAAGAAAAATCCAAAAATAATAAAAGTGATTATTTTTTCTAAAAACATCATTTTAAAACGTAAAAATACAAAAAAAATATTAAACTATTATTTTTTGTTTTTAATCATCTCAGTGGATTTTGCTTTTGGTGATCTCATTGACCAGGACCTCCTAGAGGACGTCCCATACAGTGTACCATTGGACTTACACTTGGATTTATCCCAGGATCTGATTGGAACTCACTCAGGCCCCGTTGGAATACCCTCCAAGGATAGTTTTGATCCCAACAAAGTGTTGGTACCCTTTAATTTAAATCTTAGTAAGTTAAAATATTTATAAAAAAATTATTAAAAATATACAACACACAAAAAAAATTATTTTTATATTTTCAAAGTTTTTTTTCAAAGTTTTGACAAAAGACTTACACATTTTTGTGGTGCTATGTATCAAAATAGGCGCAACACCCGTGAAAAAGCTAGAGCCCCGTCATATGGATCTCTGCCTGGAGTAACATGTGCGGGCAAGGACTCCAGTTGCGAGCGCAATGAGGGGACTTGAACCCCTGAAAATAGTGTCAGGCGGGACAACAACGGCAACAACCACGGCTGCCAACTCAACCAAGAGACCGTTGGAGAGCCATCTGACGCCAACCATGTTATCCCAGGAGGGTACAGGTCCTCCTAAGCCACCCCAGCTGGACTTACCCAAGGAGCAAAGAGTCAAATTATTAGTGAAAGAGCACATGAGCTGATTGGAACAATTCAGGTTGGCTCAGACCCAGGTGGATCAACCAAGTATGAGAAAAGCCATTTCTCGGGCAAAGAAATCTTATATTTCTCTGCAAAGGTTGATCCCAAAGAAAGAAGTAGAAGGCTACGTGCAGAACTGGAATCCTTGGGATCAGTTAGCTTCCTTAAATGGAAAGGACTACAAAAAGAAGAGATCCTCAGCCCATCAGAAGTTAAGGAACTCAAAGGATTGAGACTGCATAATACCCTCAGCCCAGAAGTGGAAAAAGGTGTACCACAATTAGATGTAGAAGCTCTTAATAGCTTTTATGTAAATGTGTCTCAAAATTTTACTATTATTAGCCAATGCTTTGACAAAGTTTATCAACAATTGGACAAATTGAGTTCAAGTATTTTCAGAGTAATTGACACTCAGTCTCAGATTATGAGAATTGATGAGTTGGAAATGCAACAAATGAAGGATAGTATAAGAGCTAGTAAGTTGGACCTGATGAAACATATTGATGACAACCAATCAATTCTTCAGGAAGATAATCTTCCAACCATAGACCAGCTTAAGGAAGAAGTTAAGAAAACTAGTCCTGCTCCTTCAGATCATCTGAATAACAAATATGACTTATTAAGCAACAAACTTGATTTAGAGTGAGGTATGATTAAGAATGATCTCAGAGATCTTAAGCTGAATTCTACTAACTCTCTGGTCATTGACCTAGAAGAAACTAGGCCTGCTAGGTTTACCAGTACTCCTAGTGTTCCTCTCAGAACCAGGATAACTAGGAATGAGTCTTTCAGACCCAGTCCTACTCCTGAAATGGAGCAGGCTTTGAAGCTACTTCCTCCCATCACTGAATGGCCCAAATTCTCTGGAGAAGGAGAATACAACCACGTCAGTTTCATTAAATTTATTGACTATACTCTTTCTTCTTATGAGCTCCCTGACGCAATTGCTGTGGTAAGATTTCCCAGACTATTTGAAGGTGTGGCTCTTGATTGGTTTACCAATAAAAGAGAGGAAGTTGGATTTCTATCCTGGAATTCTGGAAAGAATTGATCAAAGTGCAGTTTGGTACCAGGATTTGGAAAAGAAAAATGATGAAAACTTTTGAAACTTCCCAGTTTGATCCATCCAAGGACAAACCTCATCAGTGGTGCTTACACCAGAAAAAGAGGTGATACTGTTTTTATCCTGATGCTGATAAATAAGTAGTCAATGAAAGACTCCTCAAATTATTTCCTGGACAAACAAACAACAGTGTAAGGTTCAGGATGCCTATGGATTCAGATCTTTCCACCTTAATAGGTGTATTGGAAGAGACTATTGATATGAATGTTCTTGATAAGAGGGACAATAGACTCCCCAGGGAACAAAATACTAGGAACAGGGAAGAATATACTGCCAAAACTAATAATCCCCTGCTACTAATCCATCTACCTTGGAAGTCAAGAAGACTCCAGAATCAAAAGAGAAAGTATTTTGGAACTGTAACCAAACAGGACACATAAAACCTGATTTTCCTCTACCTAGGAAAAGGATTAATCTTATTGAAGGAAAAGAGTATGACAATACTGAACTTAACCTTTATGATACTGATGGATTACTCTCTGATTGTGATCTAATGATCACTAACCCCATCAATGTTATTAAAGGTAGTATTTTGTCTTCTCTGGACATAAATTCCGTCAATGAGGATTCTAACTTACCTCAAAAATGGAATCCCAACATGAAGATTCACCACATCTTTGAGGCTAAGGCCTTGACTCTAAAACCTTCTGCTGGTAAAAGTTACACTTCAGGCAACAAATGCTATGCCACTGGTTTAATCCAACGTTCCCCTGTTAGGTTACTCCTAGACAGTGGAGCCTTTTGCTCTTGCCTTGGTTCAACTTATCTGGAGAAACAAGACCCAAGCTGAAAACTGAACCTACTACCAGTACCTCAGGCTAAGTTTAGCAGTTGTAATTCTGCCCTCAATGCTGTTGGAGTGTGGTCTTCTGATATCATACTCCCTCACTCTAAAGGATCACTCAAACTGAACATTGAATTTGTAGTTCTCCAAAACGGAGTATGTGATTATTTTATCCTTGGAAATGATTCTCTTTGCTTATATGGTATAGATGTATTCCAAAGCAAGGGTAGATAACTCACTATAGGTGAAGACTGGAATAAGAATTTCCAAATATGCCATGTCAATGCTCAACCTTCTGATTAAACTTATGAAAACACCTAGAGAGTTTCAATCAGGAATACTTCTCTCAAGCTGCTTTGAATTCCCTCCTCAATGAATAACAGAAATGGGATATCCTACAAGTATGCTTTGAAAACCAGAATGCTTTCTGTACCAAGGATCACTCCATTGGTAACATCAAAGGACATGATATGATCCTAACTCTAACTATTAAGCCTCCTTACCCACCTAAACTTGGGAGACCTGCTTACCCTTCTAATGCAAAATCCAGAGCTACTCTGGAAACCCATACTCAAGAGTTGGTTGACTTACAAGTCCTAAGGAAAGTGGGCCACAATGAACAAGTGGATATTACTACCCCAGTAATTATAGCTTGAAACAATGATAATTCAAAAATGGTTGGAGATTTTAGAATGCTTAACAACTACACCCAAGCTGATTATTATCCAATTCCAAGAATTGACCATGCTCTGCATAACCTGTCCAAGGCTAAGTACATCACTACCATGGACATGCTGAAAGGCTTTCACCAAATACATATCAGCCCTGGTAGCCGGAAATTCATGAGAATTATCTGTCATTTGGGAAGTTATGAGTATCTTAGGATGCCTTTTGGTATTAAAAATTCTCCTTCTCATTTTCAAAGGATGATGGACATTATCCTAGGATTATTCATCAGACAGGGATGAATGATGGCATCAATTGATGATGTTATCATTTACTCTGATCATTGGGATACTCACATGGAAAAATTAAGTCTAGCCCTCAAAATCATCTCTGCAGTGGGATTGAAAGTATCAATGAAAAACTTTAACTTTGGCTATGAGGAAATCAAAGCCTTAGTACACATTGTCTCTGGACTAACCTTAGCTGCTGACCAAAACAAGATAGTAGCAGTAATGAATAGGCCTATGACTCAGAATAAAACTGAAATCCTATCCTTTATCAGCTTCTGCAACTACTATAGGAATTATTTACCAAATTTTGATCTTCTAACCAAATTTCTGTATGGAATTTGAAAAAAAACCACCGTGTTTGAAATGACTCATGAAAGAGTCAAGAACTATGAGGAACTCAAAATGGCAATGACTTCAGCTCCAGTACTGATCCAGCCAGATTATTTTGAACCTTTCAAACTCTACATAGATGCTAGCATGGAAGGGCTAGGAGCCGCTTTACACCAAGAAGTAATAGAGGATGCCAAACCAGTGGAAAAAACTATACTCTTCATATCCAGACAAATTCAAGACACTGAGAAAAGGTACGGTGCAAGCCAAATGGAATGTCTTGCCTTAGTATGGGCTCTAGAGAAACTCCATTATTACTTAGAAGGCTCCAACTTCACTGTTATTACTGACTGCAATGCTGTCAGGACATTGATGATCATGAAGACCCCTAGTAGGCACATGTTGAGATGGCAGATAGCTATACAACAGTACAGAGGTCAGATGACCATAGTTCATCAAGCTGGGACTAAACACCAGAATGCTGATATTTTAAGCAGGAATGTGTTACCCAATGACCCAAGTAAGCCTGCGTATGATCCAGAGGATAATGATATCTTCCCTATCCTTAATATTAACAGGCTAAACATTGAAGCTCCCATAATGGGAATCCAAATTTGTGAATTGAATCAATCATTGTTCAACTCAATCAAAGAATCTTATAGTTCTGGCATGAAGACTCTGATCAATATTATGGAAAGTAATTCTCCACCTTCTGAATTGATCAATAGCCTACCTGAACCTCTTCTGAAACCATAAAAAGCCAGAAGGTTCACCATATGGGATGGTCTTGTATACTATAGGCATCAACATTCAAGTGTTATAGTATTAACTAAGGACGACCATATCAAACATGTTCTGACTGAGTGCCATGATAACTGCTCATCTGGTCATTTATCTGCTGATACAACCTTGGATAAGGTTAAAAAAACTGCTTGGTGCGTTAATTGGAGAGACTCCACTATACAGTATGTTACCAGTTGTGAAACTTGTCAGAAGTCCAACAGGACTACTGGGAAATGGTTTGGTCTACTGCAAAAGATTGCTGAACCCAAGAAAAGATGGGAGATCATCAATATGGAATTTGTAACTGGACTACCACCAGGAGGAGCCTATTCCTATAACTCAGTCTTAGTCATTGTGGATAGGTTCTCTAAGAAAGCAAATTTCCTACCTAATCACAAAGAAGACATGGCTATGGAAGTTGCCCTGTTATTTTGAAACAGATTCATTGCTGATGTTGGAGTTCCCAAGATTGTTATCAGTGACAGAGATACTAAATTCACCTTTGAGTTCTGGAGTAATCTTCATGATATGCTTGGAACCACCCTTGCTTTCTTACCGCTTATCATCCTCAGATGGAAGGATTAGCTGAAAGGATGATTTCTGCAGACCCTGGAAGACATGCTCAGGAGATTCTGTGGCTTTGGAATAGAATAAAAGAATTCTGATGGTTATTGCCACAATTGTGTTAGCCTTTTACTTGCACTGGAGATGGCCTACAACAGTAGCAAGCACTCTACCACTAAGGAAGCACCTTACATTTTGGAAAGAGGATGGATTCCTAGATTACCCAAGGATAACCTTAACCACCAGCTAACAATATTCACCCTTTTCACTTGATTTCAAAAACATGATAAATGTAGCCAACAAACATGCTGTTAAGTGTGTCCAGGATGCTGTGGAGTATAACCAGCAAAGGTGGGATAAAACCCATAAGGAACCTGATTTCAAAATTGGTGATCAAGTCTTGATCTCTCGCACTAACTTTACCAACTTGGGTGGAAATAGAAAGCTTAGACCAGCTTTTGTTGGACCTTACACCATTCATAAACTTCATGGTTAAAATGCTGTGGAAGAAATCCTCAGTGATGAGATTTCTAGGAAACATCCAGTCTTCCCAGTAAGCCTCATCAAACACTACCACCCAAGGAATGGAGAACACACTCCTTCACCTGCAATAACTGTTTCAGAAGAACCTGAAAAGGATCAAGGAAAAATTAGCAAGATCATTAAGGATAAAAAAGATAGGATCAATGGAAAAGATGTCAGACTCTACCTGGTTAGATACAAGGGAGAATCAGCTGATAAAGATGAATGGTTGCCTGAACATAATATCCCTGACGGACCTATACACCTGAGGAGCTACAGAGCCAACAGGAGGCATTAACCCAAATTTTTTTTTCCAGATATAGACATATCTTGGAGAGGGGGAATGTCAGCTTGCTACTATGTAAAAAGCAAAAATGTCAAATAGTAACACAAAACTATGAAAAATAAGAATATCTCAATTTACAAAATAAGGAGTGAGAAATCAATAAATATTATTACGGGAATGGATCCCTCACCCAAAAGTAGGTAGGGTCACTCACTGACCCCACCCTTGAATTCCAAGTCCTTATATTTTTAAGATAATTAAAAAGAAAAGTACTAAAAATTAAAACACCAGTACGGCACTTTTTGGCCATTATTATATCTCACACAAATTTTCACTTATAGGGTTTACACCTAAAATTCACTCAGAATTGAGGTTTTTTGTATATTTTAGGAGTTACACGCGGAAATGTGTTATGTCACAATTCCTGCACGCAGCCCCGCATCATTACATATCCCTACGTACGAGTAGCAGAAGATTCCGGCGTACTAGAGACCCGCGCGCAGCTGATTCTTCCACGCACGCAGAGGATCCTACCCCGCGCGCATCTGTACTAACTGATCCCCGCATCTGGATCAGTTGTGACTAATCTGACAACAAGGTACCTCTCAGAAGAGCTACAACCTAGTTAGGGTTGCCTAGTATATGTAACAAACTGACATATGCATTAATAATGATCTAAAAAGATCAAAACTTAAATGAAATTAATGAAAATGAAGTTTAAAACATTTTTTAATGATAAATCAAAGATCAAGGATTATCACGTAAATCACTGATCCTGATCTTTGAAGACCACAAAACACTACAAGGAGTGTTCATAAAAATTATTAAACATTATCTACATAATCAGCAGTGATGAAAAATCAGTAAAAATCCACATCTGCACACTTTAAAGCAATATCAATAGTAGAAATAAAGGATGAGTACAGAATGATCAAATTTACGCCATTACTGATTAACAGATCCTGTGGCTACAATAGTACAGAAATCCAGCAGGTCTCAGGACAGCTGATTGACAGCACAAAGTGGACGTGCTAATCCTGCCCTGACTGGCTTGCAAACCTCATCCCACGAGCAGAACCCTCTCTACATGCCCTGAGAAGATCAAAATCACCCTGAAAAGGTATTTATATAGACCCCTTTGGATCCATTATTCCATCATCAGTTTACCAGGAATTCTTTATTATCAATCAGACACAGTGTCATTGGTGATCAAATGCTTATATCAATATAAGCAAGTGATTTATTACTTAGGCTATAGTAGTATTATTTACCTTTATTAACCAATCAACCATTTAAGTTTAGTCAAACAATCTACCCCATCTGCTCTGAAAACCTTCCCATTATTCCAGGATTTTCGTGGTAAAGTGCTCAGAGTGAGTGTTACCCTTCCTGTCTTGGCTATTTGAGCTGTTAAGCCCAGCCATTAGTGGAATAAGTCCTTTATAAGGCACCCATCTTTATTCAAAGGTTCTTAAACTTGCTAAGGAGGCCCCTTGAAGAGAGGTTGCTAGTCTGTAAAGATCCCCAGTAGTATAATACTGTGGCCCCTCTTTTATATTATATTGAAAACCATTTACTACCAAACCAATTTAACCTTGCAATTTCTCTTATTAAATCATTTATTTGAACTTCTAAGTGTTTATTATTGGAATAATAATTATTATTATCATTCCAGCATTTTTATCACTCTCTTTAGCTAAAGGACTGCAAGGTTCCTGGTATCAGAGAGCTGACACTATATACATAGCATTTTAGTTTATTATAGTCCAAATATTTTTTTTCCTTCTTACTGTGATGTTTCTCAATAACTAACTTTATGAATTTTTATCTCACCTAGATTTAGATTGAAAAATACTTATATCTCCTTTCAATGGTCTTACATATAAAGTTTCATCCTTCATACTACAAATTAAAAAATTATGAATCATCTTCTTTTAATAAATTGATTTTAATCAACCTTGGAAGGAGGGTTGTAGATGTTTTCTTTTAATTTATACTTATTTCTTTGATTATTTGAATCCTGGGAAAATTACCAATGACTGTTTTATGATTTTATTAATAAGAAACTGCAGCTGGAAGATAGAAGATGGTTCTTTACACTGTTCAGTCTGTTTAATTAGCTTAGATATTAATATTATTTCCCTTCGTTCTTTTTCTTCTTCTTATTTTTGTTCTTTTCTTTTTTTGTATTATTTCATGTTTTTCAATTCTTGATGAGTTTCACAAATCATAATCCTAGCTTCCACATTTAATCTGAATATTTCAACCTATATCTTTAGCTAATGTAATGCTTTAGCCTGTATCCAAATCATCCACTGTGTTTAAGATCAGATTCTGGTAAAACTTGTGAAACCAACTGCAAGTTTTTTTTGAAAAATAACAAAAGTAATAATGAAATAAAAAAATCATAAGTAAATTAATGAATTTTATAAGTTTTGGGCCATGGAACATTTGCAAATTTCCTCAAGTTGAAGCATAGTTTCAAAGACTGATCTAAATGAAATTTATAGATTAACTGATTGATTGAAGATTGGAAGATTTATCTACTCATGACTAGATCCCAGTTAAGAGGTGAAAAATCACCATTACTTCTTTTTTTGTTATTTCATCAAAAAAAATAAAATAAAATAAAAAGAGAGATCAGAGATATAAGCTTGGGTCCATGAAATGTGAACTTGTTCATACAGGGTTGTGTGCTGGTCCACAAATCTCATTGCTAAGTGATCCAATCAATTATTAATGAATATAAAAGGGTGTGTTAGGGGTTTCAGTGATTTAGTGATTAATCAAAACTATGTATCTATACCTAAATGATGGTAACCCAAAAAAAAGAACCACTTTCAAATCTTCCATTGCTATCTTTTGGATAATAAATCCTGGTTTTTTTGGAATCAGATGGGTCAATTAGTTTGATTGATCTATTCAAAAGAGTGTTTGAATTTCTGATATGTATCTTCAAAGTAGTTGTCAATTGATCTTCAAAACTTAGCTTGTTATCCACATATTCTCACTTCATCTTATCCAATTACCTGCCGCTCTTTCTTCTCTATTCTTCTCTTGCTCTCTCAGTGTAAAAAATCATAATAAATTTAATCAAAAACTAGATTGATAGTTTTACTCTAAAAAAAAACCAAGAACTGACAATAGAATC
Organism: Puccinia polysora; assembly: GCA_025617555.3. Classification (NCBI taxonomy): domain Eukaryota; kingdom Fungi; phylum Basidiomycota; class Pucciniomycetes; order Pucciniales; family Pucciniaceae; genus Puccinia; species Puccinia polysora. Next base: position 22,975,079 of record CM062631.1, read on the forward strand.
CATCATCCACTCAGACCCACTCCAATCAAATCTAAGAAAGAACTACACCCCACCCAGAGATCTTTGTCACGCCCCCCCTCCCCCTTCATTTTTTTTGGATTCTAACCTTCCAGAAAATCTTAATTATCTTTCTCCTTTTTTTACCAACCTTTGGATGACTTGGAGTCCACCCTTGAAGTGTGCCAATTTTTTGCTAATCAGAACGGATGATAGGCTCCCTCCACATTTGATCTCATGATGACATGCCTTTGAAGATTTTTCAAGGACCAAAACAAAGTTGAGTCTTTGAATCAGGCAAGAGAGATATTTGAATCACAGATCTTTCAGGTTTGTCAGGTTTGATCCCTTGGGAAAAATAACTGAGTCTTATTTGTCTTTTTTTAAACCAATCCTTCTTCTCCTTTTCAGTAGATATTTTGAACTTGGATCCTCTCATGAGTCTTGACAAATCTTCCAAGCTCATAATCCACACTTTGTTTTATTTTTTTTCTTTCCCTCCCCTCAGATTTGATTGATCTATGGAGAGAGTTTTAAGCTAGGAGCCTTCAAACCCTTGTCTCAAGATCACAAGTTTAGCTTTTCATAGGAAAATCATGATTCTTCCATGGTTATGTCTAGTAGGTAGGTAGGTAAGCTAAACTTTGCAAAAGAAAAACAAAACCATTAGAGTTTTTCTTGTGGGGGGGTTGTATATACATATATACAATAGGATGTGACTCCCCAAACTGCTGCGCCAAAAACATGCCACTGCTGTGTGGCTCCACTTGAGTGTGATTCCCTGAAACCAAGAACCAGCCAATTGGGAAGTGTGTGCGCGTGTGTGTGGGTGGGGGAGGAAGGGGTGGTGAAGGTTCAGACCTCGAGTAGGATTGAAACCTATGAATCCCCATGGGTTTTTACATGTAAGAAGTATCTTTGGGATCATGGGAGCTCCAGATAGAGATTCCATACATGGCAACCCAACAAGCCCAAAGGTATTTAATTTATACCTCAGCAGTTTCCAGTGATAACTTTGTTCATGGCACCCCATTGGGAAAGGCAATTCTTTGGGCTTTTGTTATTCCGGGAGGTAGAATGGGTAGATAAACTTTTTGGGACTTTTTTTCAGAGCAACCACCACTGGGTAATTCAAACAGTGTAGATGAAGACCAGGGGGTCTTGATCTTTGTGTTGATCAACTTGATCTTTGTGTTGATCAACCCATCAATGGGCTCCCACTCCATCTCTTGACCTACTGCCACTTTGCCACCAACTCAATTTTTGCATTTCAATGTTGGACTACTCAATTGATTGGGAGAGACAGATGTGGTAATTGATTTTTTTTCTTTGGAAATCTATGGTTCATCATTGATGCTTATCCATGGGTTCTCCTATTGATCTATAGTCTTTCTTTGTCCAATGGGTTCTTTCATTACATCAAGCTCCTTGATTCATCACAGCAGGATAGTGTTTTGATGGCTGCATTGAAGTTTTTCAAGGATTTCCATTTTCCCAACTCTAGTTTAATTTTAGACCAAAAAAACATCATGGATCTTTAGACACCTCAAAGTGGACAAAGAGCAGACAGCTTGAATAAAATCAAAATCAGATACACAGGAAGTTTGGATGAACATCTTTGATGGGTCTCCATGACTTCCAACCTACCTCTTTGAATATTTTCATCATCATCTTACTGTCAGCTGGCTTCTATTCAGAACCAACTGACTAAAGCCCCCAAAAATAAAATACATAAATAATCAATTAAAAATAAAAATTAAGAAATGAAATCTCAACCTTTACAAAATCTACAAATATTATTAAAGAAATGGATTCATGGTGCCAATTTGAGTAAGGTCACCCACAGGCACCACCCCCAAAAAGTTACTCCTTCAGGTAGAACCATGGTTCATCTGTGTACCCTCCACAACGGCATGAAAAAGCTACGGCATGCTTTTATCAAGAGGCCTGCGCGCAGGCACATGAACTCCGCAAACGCTCAAAGAAGCTAGGGCACGCGCCGGCCAGCCCCATACCCTCCGCAACTGCACAAAGAAGCTACGTTACCCTTTTGTCCATAGCCCCAAGCGCAGCCGCATACCCTCCACAACCGCAAAAAGAAGTTAAGGCACGCACTGGCAAGAGGCATACCCTCTGAGACCGCGCAAAGAAGCTATGGCATGCGCTAACCCTGCAAGCAGTCAAGCAAATTCCTTGCGCAAGCCTGGAGTAGTCGCCAGTCATCAACTACAGCCCATGGCATTCGCTACCGACTCCTGCCTGCAGCAGTTACCTGTTTCCAGCCCTGGAGGTAGTTGACCGAATAACTTGCTCAGGCTCTTAGAAACTGGCCATACCATTGCACAAGGTGTCCAGCAGGCTCACTGGAAAGCACCCCCCTCTTCCTAAATGGAAACAGGATGTAGGGCACCACCTATACAACTTAAATCCCTGTTCCACACCACAGGGGGGCCAAAAATTGCCACCCTGTGGTAGGGAATAGTATGAAAACAGATAAAGAAACAAAAAAAAATCCAGCAAAATGGGCCCTGCACCCTTGTGAAAATTATATCAAAGATTGTCAGGGCCGCTGTAAAAGGGCCTCTATGGTAGGTTTGAACTCAAAAGAGTCCATGTTAGTTCTCTCATTTCCAGTTTAAATCTCTGTAATGAGTTTAAACTAGATCCTGATCTTGATTCTATTCTTGGTGGTTTTGGTATGGAGGAATATGGGCTTCAGTGGAGGCAATTCGGGGTACAAGTAAAACCTTCCAATGGTGCACTTCCAGGGAAACCTTCTACCATCATCTTTGAAACCCTACCTTGTGCCACACATGTGAGCAATGTATTATCTCCTGGTTCTCCCTTTATTGCAAAGGCACCCTTTGAGGATGTTGCAGAACATTGGACGTCGAAAATGTTGGAACTTGGAATCATTTTTTGTAATCAAGTCTCACTGGTCAAATCTTTGAGGAAACAAGAACTTCTCTTGTTTTCCACCAAGTATAAGCCAGTTTCCAAGAAGGTCCAACCAGTCAACCAGCCTATGCCTCTCAACCTCAATCCTCCTCTTATACTTCCTCCCTTATTTTGTGATCCTTACTTTGGTCTTTCTCAATCTCTTACTGGTCCCTTTGCTCCCAAGGGTAGGGTCACTGAAGAACGCCTGAAGTGGTCAACTTTGGTCCGGATGGATGGCTTCTTCCTGATGAGTTAAATTTGGACAAAAATGTCTTATATCTAAGGGAAAAATCAATTGCTTTATGTGAAGAAGAGAGGGGTCTCTTGAAAGAATCCTATGGCCTCCCTTATATCATCCCTGTAGTTGAACATGATCCTTGGAAAAAGATGAAGATCTCTATCCTGGCTGCTAAAGTTGACAAATTTATCAAGTTGGTCTGTGAACAAGTTTTTACTGGACTATATGAGCAGTCAACCTCTAGTTATTCCAGCCCTGTCTTCTGTGTCCTCAAGTGTAATGGTAAACTTGTAATATTTCATGCTATTCAACATCTCAATAAAGTTAATATTAAAGACTAAAATATGGGTGGCTATGAAAAACAATCCCTACGTCCTATTTCTTGCCCTCTTACCACCTTTGATAATCCTCTTGGTTGATTTCAAATTACTCAATTGCCTCATGGTGCCACTAATTTGGTTGCAGTCTATCATCCTCAGATGATGTGGATCCTCCAGGACAAAATCCCTGATCATGCTGTTATCTTTATTGACAATGGTGGAATTAAAGGTCCAGTTTCTGAATATGATAATGAGCTCTTACCTTGGCATTCAGGAATTAGTCATTTTATCTGGGAATATGCTACTACTTTGGAAAGGATTCTGTTTCAAATCAAGGAATCTAGTCTTAATTTCTCTGGATCCAAACTGGCTGTTTGTGTCCCTGCTCTGAAAATTGTTGGTCATGTGTTCTAAAAGGGAGGAATAGGATGGTTTCAGCCTCCTGGATGCCAAGACCCTTGCTGACCTTTACCTACCAGAGGTGATAGAATAAATAATAAATATATTATTTAATAAATGCAGCAAAAATCTGTAAAATACTTGGATAAAGCTTATTGCAAGAATAATTGGTTTGGTTATGGTTTATTGTTATAAATCAATATAGATAAATTGCTTATTAATTATTTTTATAAAGGGGCCAAAATTATATATCTTTAACACCTCTCTTCAGGGATTTTAGTATGAAAACACGTAGTTTTGATTACTTTGGGCTCTTCAGTTTAAAGGATATTTTACCCAAAGATAATATGTATATGTAATACACGGTGGAGTGGCATGGATTTTTAACCAAGCTTCCATGACAGAGAAAGGATAATAAAACTGACGGGTATATTATTAAATCCTTGGGGTATCTGTTTGGGACATGCACTGATGGGTTAAACCTGTATACTGGGGTTATAAGATTTTTCAGCCGTATAAATTGAGAAAAAGAGGTTGAGTATGGATATTATTAATCAGAATAAGCCATAAATCACTTCCTTATCTCTAAAAGTACTTGATTACCTTGGCACGGTGTCTGGATATTAATATCACTGATTCTCTGCCCATCAATATCCTCAAAAGAGCTCTTTATTTAAAGCTTTTGAAGTCCCAATATTATCCTTCTGAGGGGCACAGGGGCTCAAAGGGATGGAAACTGAGGCTAGCAGGGTAACCAGTGGTAGCCTTTCACGTGTTCTTGGTGCTGTAGCACAGGTAGCATCTAATTCCTCAGGGTATTGGAATTATTCTACTTTATAATTGATATTAGGACGTGTTAATAACACTAATCTGTCCTATTTATGTATTATTTAATTAATTATCCTTAGAAAATGTTCCCAGTAAGTTAATAATTATTCTGAAATACATTCCTATGGACATTTTGATTTCAGGTGAGTTCTAATTATGTATTGAATAATTGCAGTAAAGTCATGATATTGATTTTATTCCTTATTTTTGAATCTCAGTTTATTTACTAAAATAATTACTTAAAACTATAAGTCATGGGAATTCATGTAATATTTTTACATAATTAGTTTTCTTAGTATTTCAAAAAAAATATTAATGTCTAGAAATTCTCATAATAGTATATTCAAGTATTTTAATATATTTTTAAAATTTGTCATTGTCTTATTTTCGAAATTCTTGGCACTTTGAATTATATTTAATAAAAAATATGTATAAGGGTTATTTAATTATTTTTATATAATTTTATGTACTTTTCGACTATCTACTATCCACGGAAACATTTATTAAAAATGGAGAATGTTCCCATGTGGTTTGTAGCATGTTTAGGTGGTACCTAAGTTTCTCAGGCCGCCTGTCAATTTGTCCACCCGTAGTCCTGCGGCTGCGTACTTGTCAGAGGCCCGGGACTACGTACACAACCTTGAAAGAGTGACAGGGATGTACCTCAGCCGCGCGGGGGTGCATTGCCTTCCGCGGTTGCCTCCAGGAATTGTGACAGAACACATTTCTTCCTGTAACTCCTAAAATATACACAACACCTCAATTCTGAATGAATTTTAGGCTGTGAAACCTATACTTCACAATACATGGGAAATATTTAATTTTCCAAAAAGTTAAATAGTTGTGCTGTGGTATTTTGGTCTTGCTTTCCTTAATTATTTAAAAATATAAGGAGTTGGATTTCAAGGGTGGAGTCAGTGAGTGACCCTACCTAATTTTGGGTGGAGAATCTACTTCTGTAATCAAATTTTTTGTTTTCCTACTCCTTCTTAGCTTAAATTTATTTTTATTATTTTTATGTCATTTCTGTTACTTTTGAAGCTTCCTCTGCAATAGTAGCAAGCTGTCATTCTTGCACTCCAGGAATGGCCATATCTGAAAAGAATCTGGAGCCTGTTGGGATAAAATTAACTTCATGCGTGTTTCAGTTCCTTTTGCTGGCTCTGTAGTTTCTGATATGTATTGGTCCATCAGGTATGTTATTCTCAGGTAACCATTCATCTTTGTCTGCAGATTCTCCTTTGTATCTTACTAAGTATATTCTAACATCTTTTCCTTGTACTCTCTCTTTCTTGTCTCTAAATATCCTGCTTACTTTCCCTTTTTCTTTCACAGGGTCAGGTTCATATTGGTATTATTGTTGAAGGGAGGTTTCTACCTTCTCTTGGTTGAAAGTGTTTTGCTAGGCTAACAGGAAATACTGAGTTTTTTCTTGATAATTCTTCACTCAAGATTACTTCCACAGAATTTGTGCCATGCATCTTTTTGATAACGAATTTTCCAACAAAGGCTGGTTTCAGCTTTCTTCTACCTGCTAGATTTTTGAAGTTGGTATAAGATATCAAGATCTGATCTCCTATTTTAAAGTCAGGTTCCTTATGTGATTTGTCCTATCGTTGTTTGTTGTATTCTACTGCTTATTCTACACACTTTTGAGCATGATTGTTGAATTTGGTATTAGATATCAAGATCTGATCTCCTATTTCAAAGTCAGGTTCCTTATGTGATTTTTCCTATCTTTGTTTGTTGTATTCTACTGCTTCTTCTAAACACTTTTGAGCATGATTATTTGCCAGATGTATCATCTTTTTGAATTCCAGAGATTAAGGATGAATAGTGGCTAAGTGAGAGTTTAAGTTATTCCTAAGGAATTTTGGAATCCATCCTATTTCTTGTATGTAAGGGGCTTCTTTGGTAGTAAAATTCTTACTGCTGTTATAAGCCATTTCTAGTTCTGGGAGTAGGGTTACCCAATCATGGCAATACCCATCTGAGTTTTTGTATTCTAGACCAAAGCTACAGGACCTTCTTAACATATCTTCTAGGGTCTGTATCATTCTTTCAGCTAATCAATCAGTTTGGGGACGGTATGCTGTAGAAAATGCTAGAGTAGTACCCAGTATATCATGTAGATTCCTCCAAACCTCAGAGGTGAATTTGGGGTCTCTGTCACTAATTATAATCTGGGTTAAACCAAAATCAGCTTTGATCCTGTTCCAAAATTGTAGAGATACATCCATAGCACCATCTTCTTTGTGGTTAGGTAAGAATTTTGCCTTCTTGGAGTATCTGTTAACTATAACCAGGAAAGAGTTATATGAATGAGTACCTCCAGGGGGGAGGCCAGTGACAAAATCCATATTGATGATTTTCCATCTGATTTTAGGCTCAGAGATCTTCTGTAGGAGTCCAAACCTTTGGCCAGTAGTTTTTTTAGATTTTTGGCAGGTATCACAGCTAGTAACATACTCAATAGTGATTTCTTTGCAGTCTATCCACCAAGCAGTTTGTTTGACTTTCTCCAAGGTTTTTCCCTGAATAAATGCCCTGATGAACAGTTTTCATGGCATTCCTGGAGTATATTTTGTATATTTTCTTTGTTGCTTAGTACTAATACACTGGAATGTTGGTGTCTGTAGTAAAGGAGACCATCCCAAAAGGTAAAACTTCCTGCTTTATAGGGTTTAAGTAATGAAGGAGGTAAACTATTTATCAGAGCTGCGTCTGGGGATTCACATTCCATAATTTTAATCAGCAGCTTGATTTCACGGGAAGAGTTGTCCCTTACCAGATTGAAGAAAGCAGTGTATAATTCATATAAATGGATCCCTATTATTGGAGAATTTAGTTCAAAAAGATTGATGTTCAAGATAGGAAGGTTATCTTGATCTTCAGGGTCATATGCTGGATTTTTAAATTAATTAGGCAAAGAATTCCTACTTAGACTATCAGAATTCTGATGTTTAGCTCCAGCATTATGCACTGTAGTCATCTGACCTCTATACTGTTGTATAGCAATTTTCCACCTGATCATATGTCTGCTGGGAGTTTTTATGTTCATAAGAGGTCCTACAGCATTACAGGCCATGATAACTTGGAAAGTGGTGCCTTCTAAATAATAGTGCAGCTTTTCTAAAGCCCATACTAGAGCCAAACATTCTAACTGACTGGCTTCATATTTCTTTTCTGTATCTTTGATCTGTCTAGATATGAAGAGTACTGGTTTCTCTAATGGTCTGTCTTCTTCTATCCTTTCTTAATTTAGAGCAGCTCCTAACCCTTCCATACAGATGTCAATGTACAGTTTAAAGGGCTTGGAGTAATCTGGTTGGATGAGTAAAGGAGTAGAGGTCATAGCTATTTTTAGTTCCTCATTGTTTTTCAATCTCTCATGTGTCATTTCAAATAGAGTGTTGTTGTTGCATACTTCATACAGACTCTAAGATAGCAAAGCAAACTTTGGTATGTATTTTCTGTAGTAAAAACAGAAAATAATGAGGGACAGTAACTCTTTTTTGTTTTGAGGCATGGGTCTATTCATGAAAGCAGCTTTCTTATTTTAATCAGCAGCTAGATTCAGATCAGAGACTATATGTCCTAAGGCTTTCAATTCTCCGTAGCCAAAGTTGCATTTCATCATTAATACCTTTAATCCTTCTCTGGAGATAGCCTGGAGTACCAATCTTCCTTGGTTGATATGATTATCCCAATCATCAGAGTATATGTTAACATCATCTATATATACCATCATCCATCCTTGTCTGATGTATGTACCTGGAACTGTAGCCATTGTTTTCTGGAAGTTTGATGGGGAATTCTTTATACCAAAGGGCATCCTAATATATTCATATATTCCCAAATGACAGATTATTCTCATAAATTTCCTTCTTTCAGGGCTTATAGGTATCTGGTGGAAACCTTTAAGCATATCCATAGTAGTGATATATTTGGCCTTGGACAAGTTATGCAGAGCATGATCAATCCGGGGTATAGGATAATAATCTGCCTGAGTCTAATTATTGATCATCCTGAAGTCTCCTACCATTCTTTACTTGTAATTATTCCAAGCTATGATTACAGGTGTGGTCACATTTACCTGCTCATTGTGCCCTACTTTCCTTAATACTTTTAAGTTTATCAGTTCTTGGATATGTTCCTCAGGAGCTATTCTAGACTTAGGACTAGAGGGATAGGCTGGTCTTCTTAAGTTTGGAGGATAAGGAGGCTTAATGGTCAATTTTAAGACCATATCATGTTCTTTAATATCACCAATGGGATGATCTTTATTACAAAGAGCATTTTGGTTCTCAAAGCAGACTGTCAATATATCTTTCTTCTGCTCTTCAGAAAGTTTCATATTCAGAGCTTCTTGCGAGAATTATTCTTGATCAAAGTCTTCTAAATGCTTTTGATAAGTAGAGGAGGGGAAGTTAGATTGAATGATACATATCTTAAACTTCTTGTCCCAATTACCACCCACTGTGAAGTATCACACTTTACTCTGGAACACATCTATACCAAATAGACATAGGGCATCATTACCTATTATCAGGTAGTCACATAGTCCGTTGAGCAATACTGCAAATTCCACTTGTTTTCTCAAAGATCCTTTAGTATGGGGTAGTATTATAGGAGCAGTCCATACTCCAATAGCATTCATGGTAGAGTTGCAAGAGCTAAACTTGGCTTGTGGGACGGGCAGAAGGTTTTCTTTCCAATTGGGATCCCATTTGTTTAATAATTCAGCACAGATACATGAGCAGAAATCTCCACTATCCAGTAATAACCTTATAGGTCTTTCTTTATAAAATCCTGTTGCATAGCAAGTTTGACCAGTGGGATAACTTTTGTCACTCATAGGTTTAACTGTTAATGGTTTAACATCCGCAATATGCCTAGGAATTATGGTAGGATCCCATTTTTGGGGCAAACTAGAATACCCATGGATGTTATTGATTTCTATAGAAGTGCCTATATCTTCTTCTATAACATTCACAGGGTTGGTCAGGATCAATTCACATTCAGAAAGAGATCCTTCCGTATCAGCTTTATCATCATAGTTCTGATTCCCTTCAACCTCCTGCTCTCCTTCCAAGACTGCTATCTTCCTTTTTTTTAATGGGCAGTCTTGTCTCATATTCCCTGTCTTGTTACAATTCCAACAAGTTCCAGGCATCCTCTCTTTGTCCCTATTCTCATCAGAGGTATTTATCAGAGGGGGTTTTTCTCTGGTTTTGTTAATGTTTTATTTCTCTTTGGGTCTAGAAGGGACTTTCTTTTCTAACCCATTCATGTCTATGACTCCTTCTAACACATTTATTAGAGTTGGCAAATGAGCATCCATACTCATCCTGCATCTTACACTATGGTTAAGATTTCCAGGACACCAGTTGAGGAGTCTTTCATTTACTTCCTCTTTATCAGCATCTGGATAAAAGCATTCTATTCTTTTCTTATGTTCCAAGAACCATTTGTGAGGCTTATCCTTGGAGGGGTCAAATGGGGAATTTTCAAATTTTTTCATCATTTTTCTTTTCCACATTCTGGAACCAAATTGTTCTTTAATTAGAATTTTCCAAGAATTCCATCGTAAGGATCCTACTTCTTCTCTTTTACTGATAAACCAGTCCAAGGCTACTCCTTCAAATGATTTGGGTAGGCTGACTACAGCTATAGCTTCTGGTAAGTCATAAGAGTTAATAGTTTAGTCAATAAATTTAATAAAATTTATATGATTGTATTCTCCTTCACTGGCGAACTTGGGCCATTCATAAATAGGGGGTAACAGTTTGAGGGCTTGCTCCATCTCAGGGGTAGGACTAGGCCTTAAGGTGTCACTCCCATGCATTCCTAGTAAGGGTGGTTCATAAGGAGTAGTTGTTTGTCTGGGAGGTTTTGGTTCCTCTGTGGTACTCCCCAAGGGGTTGGTCAGACAGACTTTTAAGTCTCTAAGATCATTCTTGATCAGATTAAGTTGCAGGTCCACTTTATTATTAAGAAGATCCAATTTCTAACTAAGGGATAGAGTGGAGCTGTTAGTAGTGGTTACTAATTCTTCTTTTAAGGGTTGGAAAGACATAATAAAATCTTCTTGGATTCCTGATAACGTACTCTCAATTGTTTGAGTCTTTCTGATCCTACCTTGATTAATTGTCTCCAATAACTTTTCTTTGTGTTCTTTGATCTATTCCATTGTTACCGTCTTTTTTGGTTATTAATCAATATGGCTACTACTGAGGTTAATTTATCCATTTGGGTATAAACAATGTCCAAATTTTCACAAAAAACTTTTTAATTATGACGCCTATCATTAGAAAAGGAAGTAATTACATCAGAGCTTTGTTTTGGCTCAGAATTAGAGGCTAATTGTTGTAAACCTTTTTCAATTTTTGATCTAGGGATATGTTCTGATCCCAATCTTTCTTTCCCTTTGGCTTTGGATGGGAAGAGGATATCTTCTTTCCTTATCTTTTGCCTTTCTGTTGGTCAAATTGATTCCGAGGATTCCACTTTTCTACGTAGGATTCTACCTCTTTCCTTGGAATCATTTTCTGAAGAGCTATCTGTGTAGCCTTTGCCTGGGAGATTATCTTTTTCATAGATACCATGTCCTCTTTGGCTTGGGCTTCTTTGAGCTCTTCCCAATATTTCATGTGCTCTCTGACTAAGTCTTTGATCCTGGCTTCCTTGGCTGGATTCTTCTGGGGTTTCTGCAGTGAATCTTTTGTTAATGGAGGGTGGATTAATTCTACTACCTTCTCCAACTCTAGGTTTGGGGATGGCAGAATTAATTGGTGCTGTTCCTTGTCCATCAACATTTGATTCATGGGTTCCAGTCCTCTCATGGTTGTCATTATTGGTTGTCTCACCGTTACTGGGATCTCCTGGTAAAGATCCATAGGAGGGAATTCTCTCGAAGGCTCTTGGGTTACTTCTATTCATATTTGAATAACATTTTTATAATTATTTTTCTTTCTACAAAAAAAAATGAAAAAATAAGTTTTATTTAAAACTTACTTAAGTTGATGTTCAAAGGTACCAAGACTTTATTAGGATTCAATTGGTCCTTAGTAGGTAATCCTACGGGGTCTTGGTGTGTTCCAATGAGGTCTTCACCTGTCCAATCAGTATTTTCAGGGCTTCCAGAGATATCTGGGACTTCTTGATCCAATAAATCAGTTTCAGTGGAGGTGGTTTCTGGTATAGGAGGGTTCACTGATGTAAAAAGGTTATTTTATTGGTCAATAAAATGTATCAATATTATTTAAAAAACGATATGGTTATAAAAGTTGTATACTTACTTTTATATTTCAAAAAGTAATTTATACGGTATTTCTTCCAAGCTTGATCTTTCCTTAATAGGGCCTGGAAGTTTATAACCCTTTCAAGATCTTCTTTTTTAAGGATTTTCTCTAAGTGTTTACATGCAGAAGAGATATTAAGTTTCTCAGCTTGAGTTGAAGCTTTCCAACCAGTAGGTTTATAATTTTTAATATATTCTTCTTTTCTTATCTTTAATATATTTAAATAATAGATTATTAATTCTGCATTGGTTTTGAAATCCACTACAAGGGAATTTAATGATAAATCACTGTTATAAAGTCAGATAAATTCATCTTTGATTTAAATTTTGGTGAAATGTCTGGTCCAACTTATTCAATATAATAAAATGAAATATTTCCCGGCCAGACCCCCAATCTTCAGCCTCCTGGATTCCAAGAACATTTCTATCCTTTAGCTACCAGAGGTTATAGAATAAATAATAATTATATTATTTAATAAATGCAGCAAAAATCAGTAAAATACTTGGATAAAGCTTATCGCAAGGTTAATTGGTTTGGTTATTTTTTATTGTTATAAATCAATATAGATAAATTGCTTATTAATTATTTTTATAAAGGGGCCAAAATTATATATCTTTAACACCTCTCTTCAGGGATTTTAGTATGAAAACACGTAGTTTTGATTACTTTGGGCTCTTCAGTTTAAAGGATATTTTACCCAAAGATAATATGTATATGTAATACACGGTGGAGTGGCATGGATTTTTAACCAAGCTTCCATGACAGAGAAAGGATAATAAAACTGACGGGTATATTATTCAATCCTTTGGTTATCTGTTTGGGGCATGCACTGATGGGTTAAACCTGTATACAGGGGTTATAAGGTTGTTCAGAAGTTTAAATTGATAAAAAGAGGTTGAGGAAGTATATTATTGATCAGAATAAGCCATAAATCACTTCCTTATCTCTTATAAGTACTTGATTACCTTGGTACAGTGTGGGGATATAAATATAACTGAGTCTCTGCCCATCAATATCCTCAAAAGAGCTCTTTATTTAAAGCTTTTGAAGTCCCAATATTATCCTTCTGAGGGGCACAGGGGCTCAAAGGGATGGAAACTGAGGCTAGCAGGGTAACCAGTGGTAGCCTTTCACGTGTTCTTGGTGCTGTAGCACAGGTAGCATCTAATTCCTCAGGGTATTGGAATTATTCTACTTTATAATTGATATTAGGACGTGTTAATAACACTAATCTGTCCTATTTATGTATTATTTAATTAATTATCCTTAGAAAATGTTCCCAGTAAGTTAATAATTATTCTGAAATACATTCCTATGGACATTTTGATTTCAGGTGAGTTCTAATTATTTATTGAATAATTGCAGTAAAGTCATGATATTGATTTTATTCCTTATTTTTGAATCTCAGTTGATTTACTAAAATAATTACTTAAAAATATAATTCATGGTAATTCATGTAATATTTTTACATCATTAGTTTTCTTAGTATGTCACAAAAAAATTGATGTCTACAAATTTTCATAATAGTATATTAAATTATTTTAATATGTTTTTAAAAGTTTTCATTGTCTTATTTTAGACATTCTTGGTAATTTGAATTATATTTTATAAAAAATATGTATAAGGGTTATTTAATTCTTTTTATATATACTATCTACTATCCACGGGAACATTTATTACAAATGAAGAATGTTTCCGTGTGGTTTTTAGCATGTTTAAGTGGTACCTAAGTTTCTCAGGACGCCTGTCACTTTGTCAACCCGTCTTCCTGCGGCTGCGTACTTGTCAGAGGCCTGGGACTACGTACACAACCTTGACGGAGTTACAGGGCTGTACCTCAGCCATGCGCGGGTGGATTGGCTGCTGAGGTTGCTTCCGGGAATTGTGACAGAACTCATTTCCGCCCGCAACTCCTAAAATATACACAACACCTCAATTCTGACTGAATTTTTGGGTGTGAAACCTATACATGACAATACGTGTGAAATATTTGATTGTCCAAAAAGTTAAATAGTTGTGCCGTTGTATTTTGGTCTTTCTTTCCTGAAGTATTTAAAAATATAAGGAGTTAGATTTCAAGGGTGGGTTCAGTGAGTGACCCTACCTAATTTTGGGTGGAAAATCCATTTCTTTAATAATGTTTATGGTTTTCCTACTGATTCTTAGGTTTATTGTATTCTTATTATTTTTATGTTATTTCTGTTACTTTTGCAGCTTGCTTGGCAATAGTAGCAAGCTTACAGATGGCACCAGCCAAATTCAACAAGATCATCTCTTGGCCTACTTCAATCAATCCCGCTGAAGTTGGAGGGTTCCTAGGTGTTGTCACTTATGTTAGAATCTTTATCCCATCCTTATCCAAAATATTTACACCCTAACCTTGTCTAACCAGGAAAGATGCTGAATTTATTTGGACCCAAAATTGTGAAAATTCTTTTCAGTTGCTCAAAATGATGGTGGTTAAAGATATAGTTTTGAAAAAGATCTCCTATGGACCTGGGGCTGGCAAGATCAAGCTGGCTGTCAATTCTAGTTCTAAATCTTTTTGGGCTGTTCTTATCCAGGAAGATGAAAATGGTTGGGACCGTCCTGCTCTTTATGAATCTTTTCTATTTTCAGATGTAGATTCTAGGTACTCTCAGCCCAAATTGGAACTTTGTGGTGTGGCTCAAATGATGAAGAAACCTCAAACCGTTCTCTGGGGCCAAATTTTTGAACTACAACTTGATGCTCAATCCATCATTGAAATGATCAATGCTCTCAGCCTCCCCAATGCTCCCATGACTTGTTCGGTGGCCTTTATCCAGCTTTTTTCTTTTGATGTTGTTCACAGGCCTGGGAAATCTTTCACTTTGCCTGATGGTTTATCTCAAAGAACTCTTGGAGAGGATGAATCTGATGTTGGAACTGATTTTGATGAAGAAGAACCTTTCATCCAACCTGTCTTATCTTTCTCTTCTCAAGATTATTCTGCCTTTCAAAAAGGTTTCTGGCTTAAACTAGAGCAGTACCTTTTAACTCTTCAAAAACCTCCTGATCTCTCTGCTAATGAATTTTGATCTCTTAAAAGAAAGTCCTCTAGTTTCTTTGTCCAAATCTCTAGGCTTATTAAAATAGGAAATCATTTTGCTCTTATTGTTGTTACTATCCCTTCCAAACCAGATTCCATCCTTGAAAGTCTCCATGAAGGTCTTGTTCATTGTGGGGAAATCAAAACTTATCAAAAATTATGCAAACAATTCTGGTGTCCACCTCTGAAGAAATCTGGCTCTCAATGGTGCAAGATTTGTGAAGTTTGTCAAAAACATGATCTTAGGCGTCCAGCTGAAATTTTTTATCCTACTGGGGAGTCCACTGTCTTTGTAAGGATTTCTATGGATGTGGTTCATATTAAGGCAAGTGGAGCTAGGTACCTCATTGTGGCTAGAGATGGTTTTTCTGGATGGGATGAAGCAAAATTCCTTAAGAATCTTATCTCTGAATCAGTGGAAGCTTTCCTCTATGAGACCTGGAAATGTGTTATGGCCTGGCTTGATCTTACTCTACTGATTGTGGCTACAAATTTGGTGGCAAAATTTCTGAAATGATCCAATCCCTTCCTGGAAAACATAGAGTTACTACTCCTTATTATCCTGAAGGCCAAGGCATGGTGGAATAAGGCCATGCTCTTTTGAAGGCTGCACTTGTTAAGCTTTCTGGTGAAAGTGGCAAGAATTGTTGGAAATTCCTTCCTCTTGTTCTCTTCCCTGATCAAATATCAACCAAAGGAACTACTGGCTACTCACCTCATGAAATCATCTTTGGCCAAAGGGCAGTTCTTCCTTTGGGTCTGGAAATGGGATCTTTCTTGGGTATCCCTTGGGACAAGGTGTCCTCAACTACTTATCTATTAGTTGCTAGATCCAAGAAACTGGAGAAAAGTAAAGATGTTTGTGATGAAGCTTATCAGAAGATGAGGGAGTCCAGAGCAAAATCAGTTCAGTATTGGGAGGACAAGCACTGCAATCCAATCAGGGATTCCTTGAACCCTGGTGATCTATTTTTAGCTTATAATCAATCTTTGGAGACCCAGTGCGCCAAACATTTCTCAAATTGTTGGAATGTTCCTTGTTGGGTGTTTCACCAAGATAAAGTTGGGTCTTATGATTTGGAGGAGCTTGATGGTACTCAAACTAGTCTTGTATCACTGTCTCTTGTTCCAAATTGGCTGCCTGTTTCACTGCTCTGGAAATTGTTGGTCACATGGTCTGCAAGGAAGGAAGAAAAATTGCTCCATCCAAAGTCAACAAAATCCTCTCTTGGCCCACTCCAATCAATTCCACCAAAGTCAGAGGTTTCTTAGGTGTTTTCATTTATTTTCAGATCTTCATCCCTTCTCTATACAAAATCTTTCTTCCCTTGAATTGATTAACCAGTAAGGATGCTGAATGCCTTTGGACCCAAGCTTGTGGCCAATCATTTCAGAAGCTCAGAGCAATTGTTGGGAAAAACATTGTCTTGATTAAGATTACTTATGGACCTGGAGCTGGCAAGATCAAGCTGGCTGTCAATTCACGTTTTCAATCTTTTGGGGCTGTCCTTACCTATGAAGACAAAAATGGTTTGGATTGTCCTGCTCTGTATGAATCTCTTCCCTTTTCAGATGTGGAATCTAGGTACTCCCAGCAAAAACTGTAACTTTGTGGTGTGGCCCAAATGTTGAAGAAGATCGAAACTATTGTCTGGGGTCAACACATTGATTTACACATTGAAGCATGATCCATCATTGAAATGATCAATGCCTCCAGCCTTCCAAATGCTCCAATAACTCATTTGGTGGCTTTTTTTCAGTTTTTGTCTTTTGATATTGTTCATAGGCCTGGAAAGTCTTTCACCATGCCTGACGGGTTATCTTGAAGTTGTATTGGAGTTGATTAATTGGATGTTGGAGTGGATTTTGACAAAGAGGAACCTTTTATTCAACCTGTCTTCAGCTTTTACTCTCAAAATTATTCTGGCTTCCAGAAAGGGTTCTGGCTTGAGCTAGAGCAGTACCTTTCCACTCTTCAAAGACCTCCTGATCTCTCAGCTAAATATTTTCAATCCCATGAAAGAAAGTCCTCCAAATTCTTTGTATAAGGTACTAGGCTTATGAAAAGAGGCAATCCTTGTGCCCTTATTGTTTTCACTATCCCTTCTAAACAAGATTTGATCTTGGAAAGTCTCCATGAAGGACTTGGTCATTGTGGAGAAACAGAAACCTATTGAAAAATATCCAAGCAATTCTGGTGGCCATCTTTGAAGAAATCAGTTTCTCAATGGTTCAAGAGTTGTGAGGACTGTCAGAAGCATGATCTTAGGTGCCCAGATGAAATTTTCTATCCAACTGGGGAGTCCACTGTCTTTGGAAGGATTTCTATGGATGCAGTTCACATTCAGGCTGGTGGAGCTAGGTACCTCATTGTTGCTAGAGATGATTTTTCTGGATGGTTTGAAGCAAAATTTCATAAGAACCTCAGCTCTGAATCAGTAGAAGCTTTGCTCTATGAGACTTGGACAATGCGCTATGGCTTGGCCTGATCTTATTCAACTGATGGTGGCTCCAGTTTTGGTGGCAAATTGGCTGAAATGATCCAATCCCTTCCTGGTCAACATAGGATGAACACTCCTTATTATCCTGAAGGCCAAGGCATGATGGAAAGAGGCCATGCTCCTTTGAAGGCTTCTATTGTCAAACTGGCCAGTGAAAGTGGCAAGAATTGTTGAAAATTTCTTCCTCTGGTCCTTTTTTCTTATTATATTTCAACTAAATAAACCACTGGCTACTCACACTACAAAATTGTCTTTGGCCAAAGGGCTGTACTTCCTCTGTATCTGGAATTGGAATCTTTCTTAGGTATTTTTTGGGAACAGGTTTCTTCTACCACTGATTTATTTGTTGCCTGATCTAAGCAACTGGAGTGGAGTGAGGATGTTTGCAGTGAAGCTTATCAGAAGATGATGGAATCCAGAGGACAATAATTTTGTTATTGGGAAGATTAACATTCAAAGTAGATCAGGTACTCTTGAAATCCTGTTGATCTTGTTTTAGCTTATAATTGATCCATGGAAACTCAGTGGGGGAAGCTTTTCTCTAATTGCTGGAATGGTCCTTATTGGGTGTTCCATCAAGTCAGAGGTGAATCATATGGTTTGGAAGAGCCCAATGGTACTCAGATGGCAAGGAGGTTCTCTTCTGATCAATTCAAGAAATTTCATTTTTCTGGAGGCAACTTAGATCAGATGTAAGTGCTCCCAATTTGTACACCACCAGGGTCATCTGCTGCATCTTTGTTGTAAAGCTCTACTTTATGCCACATATGTGAGCACCTGGGAAGCCTCCTTTGTTTATCTTTATCACTTCTAGGACTTTTCTTTGGATGGATCAAGATATTTTTTTTCCAATCAACCTCAAGAACAAATGGCCATTTTTTTGGGTTCCAATCATCTTTCTTTCCTTTTTTTGATATATTTCATCAAACTAAGATGCAGACTAGGGACATTCTGCAAGTTGGGGAGAGATTTGGTGACCAAATCTGGAAACCTAAGGACCACTGCAGAAAATTTAAAAAAAAAATTATAATTTTTTTATGGCTAAGAGAAAAATTTTTTTCCGGAATGTCCCCCCATTTAGTTTCCAAGTTCCCAGCCTTCCCTTCTCCTATTTGTTGAGGAGGGGCCTCTTTGGATTTTCAAAGGCCATGTATTGTGTTCAAATCCCCCTCTCTATGCTCAACTTTGGCTGGTTCATTTTTTTTTCATTTTTTTTCATTTTTTTTCATTTTTTTTCATTTTTTTTCATTTTTTTTTGGCTGGACGCCTACAATTAGGACCAGTTCAACTTGGGCTTGGCTTTGCATCTGGCCCCAGGGGCGGCCATAGATTTCCATCCTCTACACACAATCATCAGAACCTTAACTGTGGAAAGAGCTTGAGGGATAAATTCAAGGCTGCCCTTGGTTGATTCAATTCAGCCAGTCATAAGAGAGCTACTTGCTCTCAGAGTGTATCCATTAAAAATACAAGTAGTCCCAAAGCCCCTTACTCTCCCCATCTCAAAAATCCCCTTATGGTCAAACAAAAGGAAGGATTAGGTGTTCTGGATTGCAGTATCTCCAAAAAAAACTGACAATCAAAGATCAAGAATGTTGGCATAGAGAACGCTTGAATAGGGCTTATGCAAAACCATCTCTACTATCTCACACCTTAGTAGGAGCTGCATCACCCTTTCCAATGAGACCAGCTCTGTTAACAATGGTGCCCACTGCCAAGCTTAAGTATGTAGAAGCACATACCAATTATTGCCCCAATCCATTCTGTTTGCATGAGAACTTGAATACCTTGGTTGATCCAAACAAGCTCAACATGGTATCAAATCATTACCAATCCTTGGCCATGAGGTCCTAAATCCCCTACCTAATGACCAGTCCCCCCATCATCCATCCAATCACTGGCTCAAGATTGGTCAGGGGAACAACCTTTATCCCCTGACCCCATCGGTTGTTCCCACAACCAATCTTACACTCTCATCTCCCCCATTGGTTGGTTATCCAACCATCAATCCAATCATCTCCACCCAAGCCCTCCTCCTCCTCCCATCATCACCCCCCTGCCACGCCTACCTTGACCATCCCCTCAAGCTTTCCCAATGAATCTACCCATCACCCACCTTTTCCTCTCTTGCCCAATCATCTGCGGGCCAGCAGTTGCCTGGGCCCATCAGCCTGTCCGCGCGTCTCCTCACTTGAAACTCTCCTGCCCGTGCCCATCATTGGCATGGGCTGGTGTGTTTCCATCCCCGCTCATCCATGATTCTTTCCATCATTTCAATGTTTTTTTTGTTTTTTTTCTCATTTTTTTCTCTTTTTGTTTTTTTCTCATGTCCTTTTAAAAAATAATAAATAAAAAAATAAATAAATTGTGGTTTTTTCTGCTCTATATGTTTTATCACTTGTACAAAGTGTACAGGGACCCATGGCCCATAAAAGGTGGGGCTCTCCCCTAACCTTTTCTCATCATCCATGTGAGTGTGTGCGTATGTCCCCCCCCAGTATTATAGTAATTCATCATCATTATCCTGGGTATATCTTTTATTTCCCCCTTATCCCTTTGATCCTTAAGTCTTTGCCCCTCTGTGACCCAATCCTTGTCCCCAACCAATAGCCTTGCTGATTGAAGAGAATTCTGTCTTTTGGAATTCTTGAGTTTGTTACACCACTCTTGATCCCCTTTCTCTGACCATACTGGTCTTGATCCTTTATTGATCATATTTCCAGAGCCAATCACCGTTGATTGAAGAGTTTTCATTAAGCTTAAAACCTGGAGTGCTATACCTTCTTCTATTTTTCAAAGTTGCATTCTGCCAGCCTACTCTTGAGTTCCTTGAGAAGTCTTGAGGTTATCCCTGTTCAAATTGGTTACTGTTTGCTTTTAGAGCTTCTCAAAACATTGTGCTTAGTCTTGTATGGCCACCCTCAGTTATCTGGTACCCTTCAAGCACTTGATTGCGGAGAGTTAGGTGGGTTCATTGAGAACCTGGAGATTGGTTGGGGTTTGAGTTGATCATCCCCAATCTTCTGCTGAAGACCACAGTTATTATCTTGTGGGCGTTGTTTAAATACAACTTCTTTTTTCCTTTGAACCTCAAAAAACTTTAAAATTATTTGGTTCAAATGTCTCCCACAATAATCTTGCCTCAGATGGTGCTGTTCCATTGCTACCAACTATTATGAAACTTTATTCTTACTAATTGATTCCTCACTTAAAAAGTTCTGGACCTTTATCTTGGTTACACTAAAATATTTTTGTAACACTCAGGAGGGCAGCCTAAACAGCAACTTTCACCTCCACAGAACTGCCAAGGCCTAGCACTGTTTGGAGTCTTACAACATCAGCTATGAGTTTATTTGGGGATAGCAATCCTACTTGCATGGCAGTATCCTCCCTATGGTTAGGTAGAAACTTTTCTTTCTTGGAAAACCTATCTACTATGACTAGGATTGAGTTATAGGAATAGGCTACTCCAGGGGGTAATCTGGTTACAAATTCCATGTTGATAACCTCCCACGTTTTCTTGGTTTCAGTGATCTTTTGAAGGATACCAAACCTTTTCCCATTAGTCTTATTGGACTTCTTGCAATTTTCACAAATAGAGACATACCCAACAGTGGAGTCTCTCCAACTAATCCACCAAGCAGTTTGTTTTACTTTATAAAGGGTTATATCAGTAGATAAGACCACATTAACAGTTTTTCATACAACCACCCCATGTACTATAGGGCAATATTAGATGATTGTGAGCTCAAAGGAGAAGCTGAGTTTGAGGGCAAGTTTGAGGTAGCAAGCGCTAACTGCAAAGTGCAAACTTGTGATAGATTAACTTGGTGTGGTGACCAATCTGGGAAACCTCATGGATTATGGATATTCTTGAATTTTTTTACATTCCCTTATCCATCAATACAACTTCAAAAAAAATAAATAAATAAATAAATAAAATAAAATAATAAAATAATAAAATAAAAAAATAAAAAAATAAAAAAATAAAAAAATAAAAAAATAAAAAAATAAAAAAATAAAAAAATAAAAAAATAAAAAAATAAAAAAATAAAAAAATAAAAAAAATAAAAAAATAAAAAAATAAAAAAATAAAAAAATAAAAAAATAAAAAAATAAAAAAATAAAAAAATAAAAAAATAAAAAAATAAAAAAATAAAAAAATAAAAAAATAAAAAAATAAAAAAATAAAAAAATAAAAAAATAAAAAAATAAAAAAATAAAAAAATAAAAAAATAAAAAAATAAAAAAATAAAAAAATAAAAAAATAAAAAAATAAAAAAATAAAAAAATAAAAAAATAAAAAAATAAAAAAATAAAAAAATAAAAAAATAAAAAAATAAAAAAATAAAAAAATAAAAAAATAAAAAAATAAAAAAATAAAGAAATAAAAAAATAAAAAAATAAAAAAATAAAAAAATAAAAAAATAAAAAAATAAAAAAATAAAAAAATAAAAAAAATAAAAAAATAAAAAAAATAAAAAAATAAAAAAATAAAAAAATAAAAAAATACAAAAATAAAAAAATAAAAAAATAAAAAAAATAAAAAAATAAAAAAATAAAAAAATAAAAAAATAAAAAAAAAATAAAAAAAAATAAAAAAAATAAACATAAAAATAAATAAAATAAAACAAAATAAAATAAAATAAAATAAAATAAAATAAAACAAAACAAAATAAAATAAAATAACATAAAATAAAATAAAATAAAATAAAATAAAATAAAATAAAATAAAATAAAATAAAATAAATAAAATATAAAAATAAAAAATAAAAAAAATAAAAAAATAAAAAATTCTGGAATGATTTTCTATTTCATTTTCCAGTTCTCAGCTTTCCCTTCTCCTAGTTGTCTAGGAAGATCTCTCAGTGCCTAGACCCCTGTGCTGGTTGCTCAAGTCCTTCTTGCTTTGCTCCTTGTCCTTCAATTCCCTTTCTCTTTTTTTTTGCCAAACGCGTGCGCAGAAGGCCATTGACCCCAATCATTGTCATCATAATCATCATCCAAAACATCATCATCCTCCAAGTCAAGGATCAAACAAGCTTGGTCAATGGCTGCCAACAACCACAAATCAAGCCAGCAACTCCAACACGGTTTTGGTGACCATCAGGACAATCATTGTTGTAAGAGGGGTCATTGGTCTTTGATCCATCTCCTAGGAATCAACAACAGGCACCCTATCAATCAAGGTCCAATGAAAATCAACCAATGACCGCAAGTGTTGCCTGCAGACATCAGTGACCACATCCCCCTTGCCTTTACCTATCCCAATCATCCAAACTCAGCCCAATGAATCCACCAATGACCGCAAGCGTTGGTTGCGGTTGTTGGAACCTTTGCATCACCCCTTGATCCACTGCCTAAGCTCACCGGTCTTCCGCCCAGGTCTCTGCGGTTCTGCCCGCGGCTGTTGCCCGGGACCATCAGCATGTCCGCAGGTCTATCACTTGCTACTCTCCTGCCCATTCCATTCATTTTCACGGGCCAGGTTCTTCCCATGCCTTTCATTCATGATTCAATTCTTCTTTTTTTTGAGTTGCTTGTTTGTTTCTTTTTTTTCTGCTGTTTTCTCATGACAATACAAAAAAAAGAAAAAAAAATATGCTCTATCTGTAAATCTCTCTTGTAAATAGTCTACAGACCTCTTTTCTATAAAAGGAGGGGCTCTCCCCTGCCTTTTTCCAAGGATCCATGGGAGTGTGTGTGTATGTCCCCCCCTGTTATCAAAGTAATTTGATACTAATCCACACTCTGGGTATATCCATGATTGCCCCTTGATACTTTGAGCCTTCCTACTCAAATGTTTGATCCATCAATCTGTGACCCTGCTCCTTATCAACAACCATAGCCTTGCTGGTTGAAGAAAATTCCATCTGTTCAAATTATTGAGTGTGTTATACAACTCCTTGATCCCTTTTTTCCAACAATACTGGTCTTTATCCTTCCCTGATCATCTTTCCGGACCCAGTCACGCTTGACTGAGAGGTTTCTTTAGGCTTGAAACCTAGATTGTTAGACCTCCCTTTATTCTTTAAATTTGAATTCCAACATGCTACTCTTGAGTTACTTGAGAAGTGTTGGGTTATTCTTGTTCAAATCTGTTATTGCTTTGCTTCTAGTGCTTCACAAACAAATTGCTTTTCTTTTGTTCAGCCACCCACAGTTATCTGGTACCCTTCAAGCACTTGATTACGGAGAGTTAGGCAGGTTCATTGAGAACCTGGAGGTTGGTTGGGATTGAGTTGATCTTTCCTAATCTTCTTCTGACAACAAGAGTTATTAGCTTGTGGGTGTTGTTACTTGCAACTGCCTTGTTCCAGTGAACTCTTAACAGGACTTTAACTTATTTTGTTCAATCTTTCCCTCCACCATCTTGCCTCAGATAGTGTTGATTCCTTTGCTACCGACTATTCCCAAACTCATCCCTTACATTGATTCCCTATTTACAAGTTCCTGGACCCTTTATTCTGGTTACATTTAAATACTATTGTAACTCTTAGGAGGGAAGCCTAAACAGCACCTTTCCCCTCTGCAGAACTGCCTGAGGCTTAGCACCGTTTGGAGTCTTACAGGGGCACTTAGAAAGAGGGATGAATGTTCCAATGTAAGGGACCAAACCCAAGCCCAATGTAATGACAGGATTCAGCAAATGCAAGAATGTATGAAATTAACTAACTGAGGAGACAATCCCCAGGAAAGCGTTGTAGCCTTTATAAGGTAATCCAAAATGACTAGATACAACCTGATGGATGGTCAACTACGGTTAAGAGCAATGAGGCAATGAATGACGTGAACGGAGTACAAAATGAAATAACAGTATGAATGTTTCCAAGGTCTTAGCGTAAGTGCAAGACAATAGAGGTTGAATATATTTTAGGGTAATTGTTGAGACATGAGGGAGTGAAGTCAGAGGCAATGCAAATATGAACATGTAGTTTATGCAGGGTAAGGGACTAGTCCATCTGCAAACTATACGGTTGAGGTGGCTTGACTAGCATGGGTGCAAACTAGCAAGAGCATGTGGCCAGGAATGGGAATCCAAGGGTTATTGATACGCAGTGTGAAAAGCGGAGCCCAAATGGATGGTCAACTGAGGTAGATTTTACTGCGAGGCTCACAAGTGGGTGCTGATTCAGTTTCCAACAATGGAACATCATTATGGAAGCCAGAGTTGGTAAGCGGAAGGCACCATTGATGTTGTGCTTCTATTTTGTCACGCTTAAGGACTGAGTTAGATGGTACTGAGTAAAAGGGTATGTCAAAGTGGGAGGACAATAATCCTTAAGCTCAAAGTGTGACACATTTTTCATGAAGCCCAGCTAGGATATGATTGATAGATCTTCCTTGGTCAGGACTATAACACTTGAATGTTGATGCCGGTAGTCTACCAGACAATCCCATATGGAAAATCTTGCATCTTTCTAAGGCTTTAGGAAAGTCTCAGTCAAACTGTTTACTAGTTCAGATAGTGGTGAAGTACTTTCCATAATGTTGATTAGAGTCTTCATTTCAGAGCTGTAAGCCTCTTTGATTGAGTTCAACAGGTATTCATCCAGTTAAAAAATGTGCATTCCTAGAATGAGAGCTTCAATATCAATCATATCAATTTTAATTACAGGAAATATGTCACTGTCCTCTGGATCATGAGGAGGATTGCTTGGATCATTGGGTAAAGCGTTTCTGCTTAAAATATCAGCATTCTGATGTTTAGCTCCAGCTTTCTGAACCATGATCATCTTGCCTTTATATTTCTGTATGGCTATCCGCCACCTTAACATGTGCCTACTAGGAGTCTTCATATTCATTAGAGTCCTGACAGTATTGCAGTCATTAATTACTGTAAAATTGATTTCTTTCATTTTATAATTGAGTTTCTCCAGGGCCCAAACTAAATCAAGACCCACCATTTTGCTTGCACTATACCTTTTCTCAGTATCCTTAACTTGTCTCAATATCAAGGGTATAGGTTTCTCCACTGTTTTATCATCTTCCATGACTTCTTGGTGTAAAGCAGCTCCTATTCCTTCCATTCTAGCATATAAATAGAGCTTTAAAGTTTCAGAGTAATCAGGTTGAATCAACACTTGAGCTGTAGTCATAGCTATCTTGAGTTACTCATAATTGTTTGGCCTTTCATGAGTCATCTCAAACAAGGTTTTTTTTTGTTGCAGATTTCATAAAAACACTTGAGAAGAAGGGAAAACTTAGGCATGTACTTCCTATAGTAGCTTCAAAAACTGAAAAAGGATAGAAATTCTGTTTTATTCTGGGGAATGATCCTATTCATAAAAGCTTCTCTCTTGCTTTGATCATCAGTTAGAGTTATTCCAGAAAAAATAGCCCTAAGGCTTTGAGTTCTCCATAAACAAAGTAAAACTTTTTTCATTGATACTTTCAATCCCAAAGCAGAGATATTTTTGAGGAATAGCCTTACTTTGTCCATTTGTGTGTCCCAGTCATCAGAATAAATGATAACATAATCAATGTATACCATCATCCATCCTTGCCTGATGTCAGCTTGCTACTATTGCAGAGCAAGCTGCAAAAGTAACAGAAATAACATAAAAATGATAATAATAACATTAACCTAAGAAGGAGAACAAAAACTTGAAAAAATGGATTCACCACCCAAAATTAGGCAGGTTCACTCACTGACCCCACCCTTGAAATCAAATTCCTAATATTGTTAAATAATTAAATAGAAGAAAGACCAAAATAACATGACAACACTATTGAAATTTTTGGCCACTTAAATATTTCACATGTATTGTCACATATGGGTTTCACACCCAAAATTCCGTCAGAATTGAGGTGTTGTGTATAATTTAAGAATTACAGACAGAAATATGTTCTGTCACCATTCCTGCATGCAGCCATGGCAGACAATGTACCCGCGCGCGGCTGAGCTACAACTCTTTCACTCTTCAAAAGTTGTGTACGCAGCCCCAGGCCTCTGAATAGTACGCAGCCGCGGGACTACAGGTTGACAAAGTGACAGGCGGCCTGAGAAACCTAAGTACCCTGTAAACATGCTTCAACCTACACGGGAACATTCTACATATGTACTAAATGTTCCCGTAGAAAGTAGACAGTCTAAAAATACATAAAATTATATAAAAATACTTTAATAACCTTTATACATATTTTTTATCAAATATAATTCAAAGTATCAAAAATTTTGAAAATAAGATAATGACTACTTCTAAAAATATATTTAAATACTTTAATATACTATTATGAGAATTTCTAGACATCAACATTTTTGCGACATACTAAGAAAACCTATGATGTAAAAATATTCCTTGAATACCCATGTGTCACAACAGCCCCTGGCGTGCAAGGGGCTGAAGGCACGGGCACTACTGCTCACAGAACTCAGGATAGAGACGAAGAGATTGATTGCATATGAAGAGTAGACGTAGCGTAATGACAATGAGGAGAAGAGAAATCCAGGAGTAAGGCTCTGAAGGATGTGGGTAAGGGAATCCTGTAGGAGTAACACCAAGGGGATAGGTGAGATGAGTACGGTAGGCTGGTTGGCTTTCTTGTGCTGAGATGACACCTATTGGATGGGGGACTAACCAATAAGAAGTAGTATACTAATTCCTTGGGGGGAATTAGTCCAGGAGGAGAGGAGAGGCCAGTAAATGTGAGAACTGGGAGGAGGCCTTGAGGAGGGATGACTGTTGATGGTCTGAGAGGCCCATGGCATTACATGTGTTGACCAAATGGGCTGGAGGTTGTAGCTTGACAGATTGAGTATGGGCCTGTCCAGGAAGTTCATGTACTGGACTGGGTTATGGGTTGTCCAGCCAGGAGTATGTACTATAGGTTGACTGTGTACTTCTCCTACCAGATAGAGTTTGAAGGAGAGATAGAGATGAACCAAGCCATAGAGAGGTGGAGAGTATGCCTGGGAGATTACCTAGGGGATATGCAGTATGTAGTGGAAGGTAGATTGTACTGTGAGTGGCTGAGGGTTGAGTGTGACTGAGGGTTGAGTAAGGCTGAGTTGAGTTGTGGTTATGACAGTACCCCCCCAGAAGAGGAAGGGGTAGCTCCTGATACCCATAAGAAGAGGTGAGAACAAGTTGAGATTTCCACCATGTCTGTACTACTCTTCCCATCACCATATCCATCACCATCACCACCTGACACCTGTCCATCACTTTCATCTTATAATAGATCATCCACCCCCCCATTCACCATGGAAATTACCAACGGCTATTACCCTGTCAACCAATACTATCCTCCTTGTTCCAGGTGTGCTGAGACTGACAAGGTTTGCATCACCAGCATCACTCCCAAGTCTGGGAAGTGCAAGTATTGTCAAAGCTACAAGAGGCCTTGTTCTGGAGCCCACGACGCCAGAAGGAAGGTGCTGGGACCAGTTGTTTGGGTGAGGGACAAGTTTTGCCCCAAGTTCGAAGTGAAGGAAGTGCCGGATGATTCGAGCGTGTCGCTAGGCGTGGAGAGTAGGGTAGGAGCTTCGGACGGTGAGTAGTGTGGAAGTTTGAGTTTGTTTAGTGGTGCTGACTGTTCTTGTGCGGGCATCTTACTATAGTGGAGGCGCTGAAGGAGAAAATGAAGAGGATGGAGAAACGTTGCACGGAGTTGAGAAGGAAAGGACAGTTGGTGTTGGACGGTACGTTGAAGAAGGAAGCGGCCAGTTTGAACGCGATGGACGTCTGTTGGGGGACCCCGTATACCTCCTCAATTAGTTCGCTTGCGGATTCCGAGGGCCTAGAAGAAACCTTCATCAAAGTACGGCCGGCCCGGTCGAAGTTGATCGAACCCTCGTCGAAGCAGTCGAGGCAGGCCGAGACGTGGTTGAACCGGTTGAATTTCGAAAGGGTCGAATTGAATCCGTCAAAGTTCAACGGTCGAGGGTCGAACCTGTCAAAGTTTGACGGTTGAAGGTCGGGGCCGTTGAAGTTCAACGGTCGAAGGCCGGAGTGGCCAAGGTTTGAAGGTCCGGGATGGGGCCTGACAAGGTTCGACGCTACGTGGTCGAGGCGGTTGAGCCGCGTAGGAGGGCCTTCAAAGCTGTGGTGATCCAATTGAAGCATGGTCGAAGCGGCGGCGAGGGGGTTGACGAGGCAACGAAGCGTTGAAGAGACGTCAAAGTTTGAAGTTCAAGGGTGGTTTGAATTGCCGGAGAGCCGCCCTTCGGGAACGTTGCTGCCGCCTCTATCAAAGTTGAAGTCGAACCAGTCAAAGTCAAAGTCAGACCTGTCGAAGTTGAAGCGGATGTCAAAGCGGGAAGAAAGGAGGACGAGGACAAGGATGCTCCTGGAGAGCCTGATGACGATGAAGAAGAAGAAGAGGAAGAAGAGGAAGAGGAAGAGAGAGAAGAGGAAGAGAGAGAAGATGGAGTGGAGAAAGACAAAGGAAAGGGCAAGGAGGTTATAGAGTTGGAGGATGATTCCCCTGGTCCTAAGTCTGTTGGAGAGTTGGTTGGAAGACTACTGGCTGAGGATGGAGTGATGGGTAAGTATAGGAAGGTGAACCAGGGGGATATTGGTTTTTATGCTTGCTCTGGAGGAAAAGTAGTTGGACCCATGGATGCTATTGAAGATGATCCAGTGGGGGACTTGAAGGAGATTGAAAGACGTCTTGGGAGGTTTTCAAAGGATTCCAGGAGCAATGCTATTTTTGGATGGAGCTTAAATAATGGGGAAGAAGTGGAGAAGAAGAAGGAAAAGAAGGAGGCAAAAAAGGAAGTTTTGGCAGAGCTAGAGGATTTTTTATCTTTTTCTGGTGTAACATATGAGTTGGGGGCTACTGCTAAGGACAAGGAGGAATATGAAGGGAGGAAGATAAAGTTGGCTAGTGTTTGGGTAGCTAAAATTACTGATTTGATTGATAAGATTGAAAAGGAGTGGTAGATAGAAATTGTTTTGTTTTCTTTTACTTTTCTTTATATAGATGGATGAAATGGAGCAAGGTTTGTTTTGATTTATTGTTTTGGGAGAGAGAGAGAGTGGACTTTAAAATTGTGGAGAAACCAAAAAGACAAAATATGGAGCTGGTTGGGAGACAGAGTGGCTATTATGAGGGTTTGGGTTTGGAAGGATAGAGTGAGTGGAAGTCGTGGAGGAGGGCTGAACAGTTGGTGAGGTTGGCTACTGGTTCCCATGAGGTTCTTTCAGAGTCTTCTAAAAAACCCTTCCATTCGACTAAGTAAAGGAGTTTGCCACATCTAATCTTGGAGTCCAGGATTTGAGACACTTCCCATTCTTCCTGGCCATCAATTTCCACTGGTTCTGGGGGTGGATGATGGTTAGGAGAATTTGGGTCTGGGGAGCAGGGTTTGAGAAGGGAAGCGTGGAAGACAGGGTGGATGGAAGACCATTGATCAGGGAGTTGGAGTTTGAAAGCATGAGATCCTATACATTCAATGATGAGAAAAGGACCCAACCAACACTCAGAGAGCTTCTTGGAAGGTCTGTTAGTATTGATATTCTTCGCAGATAACCAAACTTTATTCCCAGGAGTAATACCTTTCGGAATATCTTTTCTATTAAGGTCAGCATAGTAATTATACTTATCCATAGACTCTTTTAATTCTTTCTTTAGTTGAATCTGGTTCTTCTGAATCTGGTCCAGGTAGTGACTGGCAGGTTGATTGTCCAACACATGTAGGAAGCCAAAACTTGGGTGCCTTCCATAGAGGGTAGAGAAGGGTGATTGCTGGGTAGAAGTATGGACACTATTGTTGTAAGAGAATTCTGCCAAAGGGAGCCAAGTATCCCAGTCGTCCTGATGATAACTGATGTACATTCTGAGGTATTGTTCTAGTACTTGGTTTACTCTTTCAGTTTGGCCATCTGTTTCAGGATGGTAGGCTGTGGAGAGATTCCTTTGGATCTGTAATTTTTCACAAAGTGTTTTCCAGAAAGAAGAGATGAATAGGGAGCCTTGGTCACTTATGATGTAAGCAGGTAGGCCATGCTTGGAGAAGACATGACTGATGAAAAGGTTAGCAAGTTCTACTGCAGTCAGTGTGCCGGTTGTTTTAATGAAGAGGGCCATCTTAGAGAAACGGTCCACCACAACAAGGATAGAATCAAATCCATTGGAGAGAGGTAGTTGAGAGATGAAGTCCATAGAGAGTGAAGTCCAAGGGCCATCAGGGATTCGAAGAGGTTTGAGAAGTCCTAGTTTCTTTTCATGCCTTGCCTTGTTCCTGTTGCAAAGGTAGCAGGCTGAAACATAGTTCTTGACATCCTTTGACATTCCATTCCAGGAGAAAGATCTCTTGATGAGGTTGAGAGTCTTCTCTTGACCAGGGTGACCTGAAAGAGGAGAGTCATGTCTTTGATAGAGTATTTTTTGTTTAAGATGGTTAGCTTGGTCAGGTATGACCACTTTACCCTGGAACAGGAGTAAGCCACTAAAGGGGTCTAAGGAGTAATCAGTTACTTCTTCATTCTTATTCAATCTTTTAATGATTTCCTGAAATAACTTGTCAGCTTGTTTAACAGAAGTCAATTCACTCAGTTGATTGTCAAGTTCATTAGCAGAAAGGAAAAAGATTTTAGAAGTTTCAACTTCATTTTGTTTCAGAAGCTGTTGAAAATTTCCTGGATTCTTTTCAGAATATGGCGTTCCCCCCGCTGGGTACACGTTGTCCCGACGTGACAGGATATCTGGGATGGTTGAAAGTCTGCCAGGCCTGTAAGTGATCAGAAAATTGAATTCAGAGAGGAACTCTGCCCGATGGGCCTGTCTTCTAGTGAGGACCTTGGAAGACATGAAATACTTCAAAGAGGAATGATCAGTTAGGACTTCAAAAGGGTCAGTAAGGCTCAAGAGGTAGGAACTCCATTGCTGGAGGGAAAAGACAATGGAAAGGAGCTCTTTTTCATGGATTTCATAGTTGAGTTCAGCACTGGACATTTTTCTGCTGTCAAAGGCAATAGGGTGTTTAGTGCTATCAGCAGTAACCTGGTTCAGGACTGCTCCCAGGGCATAGTCACTGGCATCAGTCTCAACGTAAGTTCTCAGGAGGTGATCAAAATGGCGAAGGACTGGAGCTTGGGTAAAAGCTTGCTTGATGTTTTCAAATTGTTGCAAAGCTTCAGGAGTGAGGTTGAAGGGGGAGCTGTTTCCAGCGACAGAGGTGAGGTGGGAGACCTGTTTGGAGTAGTTCTTTATAAACCTGCGATAGAAGTTAGCAAACCCAAGGAAAGATTGCAGGGCCTTTCTGTTTGTAGGAGTGGGCCAGGCAAGGATGGTCTTGACTTTTTTGTTGTCCATAAAAATCCCATCCCCTGAGATCACATAGCCCAGGTAGTCCACAGAAGGTGCATGGAAGTCGCATTTGGAGGCTTTTGCATATAACTTGTGCTTTCTGAGCCTGGTCAATACTTCACACACATGAGGGATGTGTTCCTGTAAGTTTTTTGAGAAAATGAGGATATTGTCAAGGTAAACCACCACATAAATTGTGAGGAGATCAGCAAGGATGTCATTTATAAGATTTCGGAAAGAAGCTGGGGCATTGGTCAGCCCAAAGGGCATGACCAGGTATTCATAGCTTCCAAACTGAGATCTGAATGCTGTTAGGTTTTCATCTCCTTCCTTGATGCGCAATAGATTGTAGGCGCCTCTGAGGTTGATTTTGGTGAAGATAGAAGAACCTGAGAAGACAGTCAGTAAGAAAGTCATTGGAGGAAGTGGGTAACGGTTCTTCCTGGTGACAGCGTTAAGCTTGCAGTAGTCAACACACAACTGCAAACTCCCATCCTTCTTTTTAACAAAAAGAACAGGTGCTCCAGTGCTTGAAGTGCTGGAACGGATGAAACCTTTCTCTACATTCTCTGCTATGTAGGCTTGTAGGGTTGACTTTTCAACTTGGGATAGTGAATAGATAGGCCCAACTGGAGGGAGTGGGCCTTCCAGTTCAATGTGATGATTGTAAGCGCGGTGAGGTGGGAGTTGATCTGCTTTAACCTTGGAGAAAACATCTAGGAAATAATGGTAATCAGAAGGAACTTTTTTCAACACAGTTTCTATTTCTTCAGGGTCTTCGTCAATGTCAAACTTGTCCCAGTCAGCTGAAATAATCTTATGGGGAGTGACAGAAATGTTAGAAGAGGTAACCAATTGCATGATAAGAAAGGATGAATCCCTAGGTTCCTCCTCCAGAGGAATGGTCAAGGGATCAGTGAATATCCAAGCTAGGTGGGAAATTGTTGAACTTGATGGAAACTGGATGGAGTGTTGAGGATGCAAAGGTTCTGAAGTAAAGGGGAATGCAATGGACTGTAGTGCCAAGGGCAGAGTGAAAGAGGAATTATTTGAGGGTAGGTTGGCCATGTTGAGTTCAACGGATTGGAAGGAAAAGTCGTCAGCTGGCTGGTGTCTTGGGGTGATCTGCCCCATTTTCCAGTTTACTTCAGGATTCCAGTGGTGGAGGAAGTCGATTCCCAGGAGGAGGTCTTCTGAGAATGGCGCGTTGACAAGGAGGAATTCCCATTCAAAGCTAGGAAAGGAAGGAAGAGAGACCTCCCAAGTTGCCTTGTGGGTAATCAGTTGAGAGGGTGACTCATTTGGACTGAAATTGAAAAGAGGAATAGGTTTGCCCAGAGGCATGGGCTGCAATGAACACTTTAGAACCATGGTATTAGCCATTACAGATTGAGTAGCACCTGAATCAATCAAAACACTATAACTCAAGTCCTGGTGAAAGAGAATAAAATGTAAGCCTTTGGAAAGTTGGTCAGAGTAATCTTTTTGTATCTTTTGTACCCTAAAATCAGTAGGGTGATAATCCTGGAGTACAACAGGAAAACCACCTACTTGTTTTTTGGCTTGGGGTTAGAGGAAGGGTTAGTATTGGAGGCAGGCTTCTTTTTACAGTCGTCTGTCTTATGCTTCCCTCCACAATACATACATAGTCCCTCCTTCTCCCTTCTTTCCTTTTCTTCAGCCTTGAGCTTGCCATCAGGACCTAAGTCCAAGGTTGGTTTGGTTTGGGAAGATTGCTTCTTTGCGGATTTGTCTTTCTTCTTGGCCTTGCCTTTGCCCTTGTCAGACTGG
Organism: Puccinia polysora; assembly: GCA_025617555.3. NCBI lineage: Eukaryota > Fungi > Basidiomycota > Pucciniomycetes > Pucciniales > Pucciniaceae > Puccinia > Puccinia polysora. The sequence goes on from CM062631.1 coordinate 23,008,723, forward strand.
GAAGAATTGGCTTGGGATTGAGAGGAGTTTTGCTGTTTAGAGTGGCTTGGATGGGAAGACTTCTCCTTGACTTGTTTGTGGTACCTGGTATCGTAATCCAACACTACATCCATGAGGTCTTGGAGGGTGTCTACAGAACCGTCATAGCCGGCTAGCTGGTCCAGAAGTCGGGCAGGGAGGCTTTGACGAAAATGGAAGTAGAAGGCTCTATCACCCCATCCAGAAACTTTAGTCATGAGGGAGCAAAATTCTGTGATGTGGGTTGAGGCATATCCAGAGTCCTTCATCTTCAAATTTACAAGTTCCTTCTCTGCCTTGGCCATCTCCAGACAATTTCCAAAGAGAGTATGAATTTGTTCCGTGAAGTGTTGCCAGGAGTTGAGCAGGAATGAGGGCTCTTGATTGGAGAGATGAGCCAAGTAGGGTTGAATCCAATGGTTTGCGTTCCCAGTGAGGTAGGAGACAGCAAATAGAACTTTCCTTTGGTCCACACAGAATGACCCTTCATCATTTGCAAAGATGAGTTCACAAGCTTGTAGGAAAGGTCTGAGCTTGGTAGGGTTATTGCCTTCAAATTTGTCTGGCGGATTCATTGATGGGGCTTTGAAAGTTCCAGAGTGGGAAGTACTAGTTGTTGGGGGTTGGGAGAGTTTGGCCACTGCCGAAGTCATGGTTTGAAGCAAGGCTAGGAGAGTAGGGTCCACAGTTGGAGGTTGAGGAGGTTGACTTGGGGGAGCAGGGATTGCAGTTGAGACAGAAGGTTGGGAAGCTTCTTCTTGAGGTCCAGAGGTTGGTGAGTTAAGGTTGCTAAGGATCCTCAAATCAAAACCTGAATCCTTGCTTTCTTCCTCCTCTTCCTTGTCCTCAGGGAGAGGAATTAGGCTGGGATTGTACAATGGAGAATCCAATCCATAACCTGCTTGGGGATATTGACCAGTCACTCGATTAATAAATGGTCTGACAACAGGAGGAGCAGGGGACCGAGAAGCTCTTGGGGGAGCTGGAGGAAGGATACCAGTGTCCATGGTGTTGGAAGCTGGTGCAGGGAGGTTGGAAAAGGTCCTCCCTTGTCCACGGGCTTGAGGGGTAGATTGATTGTGGTCTTTTATGTCCATAGTAGCTCCACGTCCCTGGGCTGCCCTGGTAAGAGGTGGACTGGTGATGACGGAAGGTCGTGCACGTCAAGGAGGCATGGTTCCAAGTATGCCGTAGGGAAGTGACCCAAGAAAAGTACCCAGAGAAAAAAGAAAGGAGGACGAAAAATTGGCTGCAAAAGAATCTTGAGCTTGTACAACGTCCTGACGTAATCAGGGGTTGAAGTCAAAGGTTGAAGTTGAAGGTCGAAGTCGAAACGTCGAAGTCAAGGGTCAAAGTCGAAGCGTCGAAGTCAAAGTCAAAGTTGAAGTATTGAGGTCGAAGTGTTGAAGTCAAAGGTCGAAGTCGAAGTCAAAGGTCGAAGTCAAAGTTGAAGTATCAAAGTTCCAGTCAAAAAACGTTGTTCAAGGGCCAATTTCAGGGGAGGGGTTGAGACGGACAAATTCTGCAGGGTTTACCCTTGGAAACGTGGAGGCCACACACTGTTTAGCTCTGTACCACGCACGCCCACAAATATTGTAGGTAGTGTTCTCCGGGAGATGAAACGGTTTGGAGGTTGGATGGAATGGGTCTATTGGAATATAGAGATGGGTAGTAATCAAGGGGAAGGAATTAGTATAATGTCACAACAGCCCCTGGCGTGCAAGGGGCTGAAGGCACGGGCACTACTGCTCACAGAACTCAGGATAGAGACAAAGAGATTGATTGCATATGAAGAGTAGACGTAGCGTAATGACAATGAGGAGAAGAGAAATCCAAGAGTAGGGCTCTGAAGGATGTGGGTAAGGGAATCCTGTAGGAGTAACACCAAGGGGATAGGTGAGATGAGTACGGTAGGCTGGTTGGATTTCTTTTGCTGAGATGACACCTATTGGATGGGGGACTAACCAATAAGAAGTAGTATACTAATTCCTTGGGGGGAATTAGTCCAGGAGGAGAGGAGAGGCCAGTATATGTGAGAACTGGGAGGAGGCCTTGAGGAGGGATGACTGTTGATGGTCTGAGAGGCCCATGGCATTACATGTGTTGACCAAATGGGCTGGAGGTTGTAGCTTGACAGATTGAGTATGGGCCTGTCCAGGAAGGTCATGTACTGGACTGGGTTATGGGTTGTCCAGCCAGGAGTATGTACTATGGGTTGACTGTGTACTTCTCCTACCAGATAGAGTTTGAAGGAGAGATAGAGATGAACCAAGCCATAGAGAGGTGGAGAGTATGCCTGGGAGATTACCTAGGGGATATGCAGTATGTAGTGGAAGGTAGATTGTACTGTGAGTGGCTGAGGTTTGAGTGTGACTGGGCGTTGAGTAAGGCTGAGTTGAGTTGTGGTTATGACACCATGACTTATATTTTTAAGTAATTACTTTAGTAAATGAACTGAATTTTGAAAATAAGGAGTAAAATCAATATCATGAATTTACTCCAATTATTTAATACATAATGAGAACTTACCTGAAACCAGAATATCCGTAGGAATTTCTATTAAAATAATTATCAACTTACTTGGAAAATTTACTAAGGATAATTAATCAAATAATAAATAAAAAGGACAGATTAGTGTTATTCACACATCCAAAAATCAATTATAAATTAGAATGATTCCCATACCCTGTGGAATGAGATGCTACCCATATTACAGCACCAAGAACATGTGACAGGCTGCCACTGGTTACCCTGCTAGCCTCAGTTTCTGTCCCTTTGAGCCCCTGTACCCCTCAGAAGGACAATATTGGGACTCCAAAAGCTATAAATAAAGAGCTCTTTAGAGGATATTGATACCTAGAGACCCAGTTATATTTATATCCAGACACCGTTCCAAGGTGATCAAATACTTATAATAGATAATTAAGTGATTTCTGGCTTTATTCTGATTAATAATATCCATCCTCAAACCTCTTTTATCAATTTAAACTGCTGAACAACCTTATAACCCCAGTATACAGGTTTAACCCATCAGTGCAAGTCCCAAACAGATACCCAAAGGATTTAATAATATACCAGTTATTCTTATTATCCTTTCTCTGCCAAAGAAGCTTGGTTATAAAGCTCTGCTACTCCACTGTGTATTTTATATACATATTATCTTTGGGCAAAATATCCTTTAAACTAAAGGTCCCAAAGTAAGCAGGGCTACGTGTTTTCATACTGATTTCTCTGAAGCAAGGTGTTAAAGATCCCCAATATAATTGTGGCCCCTCTATAAAAATAATTAATAATCAATTTATCTATATTTATTAGTAACAATGAACCACATCCAAACCAATTAACCTTGCAATAAGCTTTTTCCAAATATTTTATGGATTTTTTATGCATTTATTGAATAATGAATTTATTATTTATTCTATCACATCTATTAGCTAAAGGATAGCAAGGGTCTTGGAATCCAGGAGGCTGTCATCTGATGAATAGTCCTAAAACTTTTTCCATAATTCTTTGGGTGAGAAGGAGCATTTTTGATACCAAAAGGCATTCTTAGATACTCATAAATTCCCAAATGAAATATATTTCTCATAAATTTCTGGCTTTCAGGGGTGATAGGTATCTGATGAAAACATTTCAGCATATCCATACTATTGACAAACTTAGTTTTTTAGAGGTTATGCAAAGCATGGTCAATGCTTGGGATAGGATATTAATCAGCTTGGTTATATTTGTTCAGCATTCTAAATTCTCTAACCATTCTTGATTTATCATTTTTCCAAGCTATGATCACTGGATTAGTAATATCTTCTTTTTAATTTTTTCCTACTTTCCTTAAGACTTGAAAGTTAATTAACTCCTGTATGTGAGCTTCTAGAGCTGCTTTAGATTTTTGACTAGATGGGTAAGCAGGTCTCCTGAGCTTTGGGGGGGTAAGGAGGTTTAATTCTCAAGGTTAGAATAAATTAATGTCCTTTGATATTACCAATGGGGTTGTCAGAGTATTATCTCTATTGCTGTAACAAGCTGTGACAAATACCTGCAAAATAACAAACTAAAAAGTGTATATGTCAGTTCTATCTTAATTTCAATGCTTATATCAGTACAACTCAACTAATACTACGGTATTAGGAGCAAAATAGCCACACCTTAAACCTTTATAAAAGGCAAGGGGCCTGGCTTTATATAAATAAAGCTCAAAGGAGATTTGCTTACACCTGGAAGCTCACACCCTTTATAGTAGCCAGAGAGGGCTACAACTCCAAAAGGGACCTTGAACTCGAATTTGAAGTTGTCTTATTGATTGTTGGATTGATGTGATATTAAATTAAAAGGCCCCAGTCAATCTTCTTGATTAAGTTTAATGGGCTTGTTAACTATGCAATATCTGGTTCAAAAATACAATGAGGAAAAGGACTTATAGGGGAAAGACCCTCCTCTTTTATATTAACATGAGTCCTCAGGGGACTCAGGGGACAATCAGGGGAGTAGACCACTGTCCTAGATTTCGTCTCCAGTGGCTCAGAGCCCCTTGTAATATTCCCCAATGAGTAGCAGGAATTACATACTCATTAGGGGTTATTTTCAATGTAAATTTTAATCTAATCACCCCAACAGGTATCATATAGACTGTAGATCATCCCAATAACTTGATTAGCAGCCAAGTGGACGCTCTCAGGGCTTCAGAATAAGTATACATCATCATGTAACTCTAAACAAATCTCTCTTGGCATGTGTTTAAAGATTAAGACCATACTCTTAACCATATTATGGCTTATATTAGTATGTACATTCTTGGCAGATGATCCCACATAGTTTATATTCCCCAATTGAGTTGAATGGCCTCTGTGTGTACGCCTTTCCAGCCTGTATGGGTTCCTGAAAGTTATCCACAGGCTGCAAGGAGAGAAAAACAGAACATTAATAATAATTTACCCCTGTATGGGTTATGGTAAATGGAATTCATTAAAGAATATTATTTCCACAGAGGGAAATATTTATGGACGTTTATTGTGCATCCAAATAGACGCATCCTGGTGATTCCAACTCACATTTAAGTTATAAGATCTTCCATAACTTATAATATAATTTATCAAAGTTTTATGTGATAAAATCTAGGTTAAAAACATACTATAAAATAATATTATAAAATGTTTGTAAAAATACAAAATGCTTGATAACATCAGAATAGTGACACAATGGAGGCTTGAAAACAAGACCTGGGTGTTCTGTAGGCAGAGCACTGAGTCATTACTTAACCACTGTACTAAGTAGACATATGAGTTGTGCAGACAATTGGACATCTATATATGTCTCATGGCTGACACTCCCCACCTCCAAAAGAAAATTACTCTGTGAGGAATTTTTGGATCTATTGGAAGCTCTATATCTTCTCAAAACAATATCAGAATTTTTAATGTCCTTGGCTTCTAGCCATAGATCACTATCTGCTAGCTTATGTTTGAACCTCACTAGATATAATCTTACATCTTTCCCGTCTTTTCTAATGACCTTATGTTGCAGTATCTTATGCAGCATATCTTCACTAGCCTGTTCCATTGGTGGTACCACAACCCTAGGAACATTTTTTGAGGGAAAGACTCTAATGGATGAATAAATTTTTTAACAAGACTAATTGGAAAAGTAGGATGTTTTCTGTCAAATTCTTTGGTTAAAATGACCTCCACTGCATTTTTACCATGAAGTGCTTTTACAACAAATGGACCAAAAAAAGCATCCTTTAATTTTCTGTGTCCTGAAATATTATTAAAATTAACAGTAGAAATTAAAACCATGTCCCCTACTTTGAAGTCATGATCTCTATGACTTTTGTCCCACCTACTCTTATTATACTCTACTGCATCACTAACACACTTACTAGCATATGTTTCAGCCTTATTCATCATTCCTCTAAAACAGTCAGCTGAAGGGTGTAACATTCTAGTCTTTCTTATTAACATGTCCTTAGGCATGTGAGGTATCCAACCTCTTTCTAATTCAAAAGGGGAAATATTAGTTGTTGAATGCTTGCTTGAATTGTAGGCAAATTATAAAGCTGGTAAAAGAGATACCCAGTCATGAGTGTATCCATCACTGTCCTTGAATTTAATTCCATAAACACAATATCTCCTGATCATGTCTTCCAAAGTTTTTATTATCCTCTCTGCCAGACCATCAGTCTGGGGACGATAAGCTGTTGAAAAGGATAATTTTGTTCTGACCAAATTAAAAAGACTGCCAAAATTCAGATGTGAATTTTGGGTCCCTGTCACTGATAATATTTCTGGGGCACCCCACGTCATTGACAATACTTTTCCAGAATAGCATAGCTATTTCAATTGCAGAGCTATCTTTATAACATGGTAAGAATCTAACTCTCTTAGAGAATCTGTCAACCACCACTAGAACACAGTTTAAATTATCTTTACCCCCAGGGGGCAATCCAGAAACAAAATCCATGTTAATAGTGTGCCATCTTTCTTTTGGTTCTTCTATAGTTTTTAATAGACCATACCTTTTTCCTGTGGACTTATTTGCTTTCTGGCATCTCTCGCAGGACTCACAGTATGAGCTAACACTGTTTCTCCAGTTAGGCCACCATGCTAGAATTTTAACCCTTTCTACAGTTCTATCTTTTGAAAGGTGTCCAGATCAAACATTGTCATGAAATTCACTCAGAATCAATTGTATGTGCACATCTTGTACTAACACTACTGAGCAGCAATGGGCATACTTGTGATATATCAACCAATCTAAAAGGACAAACCTTCCTTCCAGGTAACCTTTCTTCCAATCTGCATCTAGTCCTTCAACAAGACTTTGTGCACTAGACTTAGATCTTAGTATCTCAAGGAGTAGTGATGAGTTCTTGTTGCTGGCATATGACTCAAGCACTGAGGTCCAGAAGCTTTCAGCCAAACTTGTGACCAAAATACCCATAATTGGTAGTGTGCCCACGTCATCTTCTGGGTCATAGGCAGGATTATTGATGTCATTGGGCAGAGCCCATCTGGATAACCCATCTGCATTCTTATGTATTAGCCCCTCTCTATGCACTATTGTCATGCACCCTCTCCATTGCTGAATAGCTATTTTCCATCTTAACATGTGCCTATTAGGTGTTTTTAGGTTCAGAAGTGACTTTGGCGCTGTACAATCAGTAATAACTTCAAACTGACACCCATCCAAATAGTAATAAAACTTTTCCAGAGCCCAAACTAGGCACAAACACTCTAGTTGGGAGGCACCATACCTTTTTCACTATCTTTGAGCTGTCTGGATATAAAACATATGGGTCCTTCAACTGGCTTGTCATTAACAATCTGGACCTGGTGTAATGCTGCTCCTAAACCTTCCATACATGCATCTACATATAACTTAAATGGTTTCTTAGGATCTGGGTGGAAAAGCAAAGGTGCCAAGGTTAGACAACTTTTTAACAACTCATAAGCCTCAACTCTCTCTTTAGTCATTTCAAAAGAAACATTGGGACTACATATTTTGTATAGACTGGAAGCTATTATGCCAAAATATTTAATATGTAGCCTTTAGTAACCTGCAAAACCCAAAAAACTTTGCATCTCCTTAATGCTGTTAGGAGTGGGCTTTAATAAGACTGCTGCTACTCTGGTTTGATCTATTCCCAAGGATAGCCCATTTACGGCTTTCAATTCATTGAAGCCAAATGAACATTTACTCAATGAAATTTTCATGTTCATCTTAATAACTTTCTTCAAAATAATTGATAGTCTGTACATGTGCTCTTCCCAAGTTTCTGAAAATATAATAATGTCATCTATGTAGATGATCAACCAATTTTGCATCAACTCTTCATGGAACTCAGAATCCATCATTCTCTGAAAATGAGATGGTGCATTCTTGATACCAAATGGCATTCTCAGATATTCAAAAACACCTAAATGAAAAACTATTCTTAAAAACTTCCTGCTGTCTATGTCTACAACATTCTGGTGGAATCCTTTCAGCACATCCATACATGTGATATATTTTGCCTGGTGAAGTTTACTTAGGGACTCAAAAATCTTGGGCATAGGATACCTATCTGGTGTGGTATAATAGTTTAGAGCTCTAAAGTCACCAACCATTCTAGATTTCCCATTATTCCAAGCTATTATGACTGGTGTAGTAATGTCAACATCCTCATTAGCTCCTCCTTTCCTGATAACTCCCAATTTCAGCAATGTATCTATATGTTCCTTAAGTGCTTCTCTGCTCCTAGGGCTGGCTGGAAATGGGTCTTTTTTTAAGGCAGGCGGGTATGGCTTATCAATAGTTAAAGTTATTTTAACATCATGACCTATTATGGATCCAAAGGGTTCATCTGTAGTAGCAAAAGCTCCTCTATGTTCAAACAATACTTGTACCAGATGGATCTTTTGTTCATTACTTAGTGATGAATTGATCTTGGATTCATCACTAACCTCTTTGTGAAAAGCTTCTTCATTAAGATGATCAACTGAGTTAACCTGCTCTTGATCAAAGGGGAACTTAGCACTGTCACCAACCGTAAAGTATGAAGCCTCCTTGCTGTGGAACAAATTGAAAGAATACTCCTTCATATAGTCACTTCCTATTATGAAATAATCTATGGAAGTATTATCAATCACTAAAAATTTAATAATGAATACATATGAAGCAAAAAACAACCTAATCTTGACTATACCTAATGAAAATAATGACCCTGAGCAGCTATGTAATTTCACCACAGGTGCACTTACCAAAAAATCCTTCCAATTTGTGAAGAAATTTTCCAAGTAGCTTCTGCCCACTATTTACTTACATGCTCCACTGTCCAATAAGGCTTTACAAGGCTTATTACAAAATCTCATGTTGATTAATTCATTAGTTACCTTAATAGAATTTATGCATCCTATGATAGACTCCTCCTCTTCTCCTAATGAACTGTCCGAGTCTGATCCTTCTACACAATCATTACCTTTATTAGTACTTTCACTCTTGACATTATTAACTTTCCTCATTTTTTGCGGACATGCCCTAGAGGTATGTCCTGCTTTACCACAAGTATAGCATGATATATCTGTATTGGGGACAGCATTTCTTACAACAGTCTTGTCCTTTTCTGTCTTGGCCAAATTGTTGTCTCTGGTCTGGTAGATCTTCCTCCTTCCCAGTGACGTGTCCTCTACTATATCTTCTAATATTTTGATTAAACTGGAACAATCTCCATCTGCTTTCATACTTGTTTTAACTGAAAAGAAAATTTCCCCATCCATCAGTGAAAGTAGCTTAAAGTTAATACTGTCCTGGTCTAATAGCGGATCAGAAGCTCTAAGTCTTTTCCTTTGCCTGGTCACCCATGTAGCTGGTGGTGTCACACCAGGAAAAAATCTGTCATTGTTGAAGGCAGTCGAGCACTTTCTTTTCCAATTAGATGTGCCAAATTTTGCATTTATTTCTCTTTTCCAAAACTCCCAGTCCTGCACGCCTACGGCACTCCTTCTATCTCTGTACCAGTCTGAGGCTATACCTTTAAACAAAATACTTAATCTACTAGTAATCAAAGTGTCAGAGAGCCCAGTATCTTCTTTCAAGGTGTCTACCCATGAAATAAATTCAGTGTGATCATACTCACCCTCCCCAGAGAATTCAGGCCAATCACTTATCTTAGGTAATCCCTGTAACACTTGCTTAAGAACCTCTCTTTTACCAGAATCCAGCTCCAGATCAATGTCTTCTGCAATAGCCTTACTTTTCCTTCTCATCTCTGGTGCTCTAGATTCTGTAACTGGACTGTGGCTATTTTGGGACAAGGAAAATAATCTGCTAATAAGCTCCTCATGTTTGTATCCTAGCTGCTCAATCACTTTATCAATTTTGGTGCTCAATTTCTCTTGACTTTCTTCTGACATGATTTGACATTTCAACATTTCTTCTTTGATAGAAATCAAATTTTTATTGAATTTATCTTCCAACACTTCCAATGAGTGACCCACTTGTAAAACCATTGAGGTCAGTGAGCTGACATCTCTCTTAATACTGATAGATTCTCTGCATGTTTCTTTCAAATTTTTATCAATATTTGTCATCTTATTACTCAGATTAATCAAATCTCCTGCTTGTGCTTTCTTTAAGTCCAGTTCTATTGTCTTATTAGTCAAGTCTTCTATTTCTTTAACAGAGTTTGCCAAAATTGATTTCAAAGTCAGACTATCTGCAACAATGCAGGAGTATTTATTATCTATAGATGCAAAGCCTTCTATACAATATTTGTTTGTGTGGACTACTGCTTTTTGATATGAAGTGTCTCATTGAACACAATATCTCGAAATTTATCTAACAATATTTCTGATTCTAAAGACAGTCTCAGCCCCTCTTGGCTCTTTTGGCTCTCTCTTCTTCTAAGAATTGGAAGCCTCCTTGGAGAGACCTGGCCATCCTCATCATCTCTCCATAAATGGAGTGCCTGTGTTCTCTCCTCTTTCTCATCCTTGCTCCCTGGCTCAGGGGAGGGGATGGTTCTCTGTTCCTTAAAGACTCCTGGGAGCTTGAAGCCACTGGTTGTGGGGCTGCCCTCTCCTGCGGTTTTTTCTTTGCCTTTGGCTTGGGGACCACCGGTTTCTTGATCTGGGTTGGATCCCAACTCTCTGTTTCCTTCATCAATCTGTCCCTTCCCAACATTTTGATGAGGGCCCTGTACGTCGCCAAGGCCTGGGTCAGAAACTTCACCTGGTTCTCAAAGTTGCTTGCTGCCACTGCCTCTAAGTAATTTATTTTGTTCTGGCTGTAGCAGGTCAAGAGGTTCGCCGTGCCCGGAGGTAGGCTGTCTCCTCCTCTGGCTAAATTCACCTGGGGGCACAAGCTCAGCGCCCTTGCTCCTTGTGTTCATCATTATCACAACAAAGGGTTTTTAATTTTTTTTTTTTTTTATAAAAAAAAGATTTAATGCAATAGTTTTGAATCAGTCTGACTGGTCTTTTTTGTTTCTGAACGTGTCAATGAATCTAGGTCACTAACTCTGAGTGACTATCTCCGTCAAAGGAGTCCTAGATCTGATCTTCGCTTCGGCAACGCTGGTGTTGATTCTGCTTTCTTTGCTCCTTCGCAAGGATCTTGGTTCTGACACAAAGCTGCATGCCCTGCCTTGATTCGCAGGCAGAAAGGAATCTATCAATAATTGCTTAGACACTGTTTCACGAGGATGTAAGTTCCTCTCTCTACTATTTCTAGCCGTCACCGTATTGTTACTTACTTTTCAGAAAGCTAATCTAACCTATAGAACTATGATCCGCGGTACTTATGCGATCTGCCGTATCCGTTTGATTCAGTCGCTCAGCTTTTGTTGAAACCCAGCGGTAGAGCCGTCGCCGTTTGTTCGGTCAGGATCAATTGTGCTTGATACTATCAGTCTCACTCAACTTGATGAGGCCGTCGCGGTTATTCTGTCCAATCAACAATTCTGGCTGGCTTTTGGAAATCTTGCTTCAGCCGGTCTCCTTGTGACTGTAACTCCAACGGTCAGTATCAACAAGGATGCCGAAAGGAATATTTTGATGCCTGGTGATAGATGCCGTTGGCGGTTCTAATCCTGTCGATATTAACCTGCTCGTTTTGATAGAGGAAAGTATTTCCCGAGCTATCAATCACCCGCGGTTAAGTTACCAGTGTTATGACGGAGAGCTTTATAGAGCTTTTCGAAAATTTTGGTTATTTTTTTTTCAAGATATCTTATATAAGTGATTAATTTAACTTCAAGGGGTTAAAATAATCAACAATAACTCTTACTTTAAATGGACAAATTTCCAAAACTTGTTTCAAAAAAGGAGATGAGGCCCCCAATTGTCAGAGTATTATCTCTATTGCTGTAACAAGCTGTGACAAATACCTGCAAAATAACACAATAACAAGTGTATATGTCAGTTTTATCTTAATTTCAATGCTTATATCAATACAAATCAACTAATACTACGGTATTAGGAGCAAAATAGCCACACCTTAAACCTTTATAAAAGGCAAGGGGCCTGGCTTTATATAAATAAAGCTCAAAGGAGATTTGCTTACACCTGGAAGCTCACACCCTTTATAGTAGCCAGAGAGGGCTACAACTCCAAAAGGGACCTTGAACTCGAATTTGAAGTTGTCTTATTGATTGTTGGATTGATGTGATATTAAATTAAAAGACCCCAGTCAATCTTCTTGATTAAGTTTAATGGGCTTGTTAACTATGCAATATCTGGTTCAAAAATACAATGAGGAAAAGGACTTATAGGGGCAAGACCCTCCTCTTTTATATTAACATGAGTCCTCAGGGGACTCAGGGGACCATCAGGGGAGTAGACCACTGTCCTAGATTTCGTCTCCAGTGGCTAAGAGCCCCTTGTAATATTCCCCAATGAGTAGCAGGAATTAAATACTCATTAGGGGTGATTTTCAATGTAAAGTTTAATCTAATCACCCCAACAGGTATCATATAGACTGTAGATCATCCCAATAACTTAATTAGCAGCCAAGTGGACGCTCTCAAGGCTTCAGAATAAGTATACATCATCATGTAACTCTAAACAGATCTCTCTTGGCATGTGTTTAAAGATTAAGACCATACTCTTAACCATATTATGGCTTATATTAGTATGTACATTCTTGGCAGATGATCCCACATAGTTTATATGCCCCAATTGAGTTGAATGGCCTCTGTTTGTACGCCTTTCCAGCCTGTATGGGTTCCTGAAAGTTATCCACAGGCTGGAAGGAGAGAAAAACAGAACATTAATAATAATTTACCCCTGTATGGGTTATGGTAAATGGAATTCATTAAAGAATATTATTTCCACAGAGGGAAATATTTATGGACGTTCATTGTGCATCCAAATAGACGCATCCTGGTGATTCCAACTCACATTGAAGTTATAAGATCTTCCATAACTTATAATATAATTTATCAAAGTTTTATGTGATAAAATCTAGGTTAAAAACATACTATAAAATAATATTATAAAATGTTTGTAAAAATACAAAATGCTTGATAACATCAGAATAGTGACGCAATGGAGGCTCTAACACAAGACCTGGGTGTTCTTTAGGCAGAGAACTGAATCATTACTAAACCACTGTACTAAGTAGACATATGAGTTGTGCAGACAATTGGACATCTATATATGTCTCATGGCTGACAGGGGTGGTGCCTGGTACAGAAAGCATTCTGGTTTTCAAAGCAAACTTGGAGAATCTCCAATTTTTGGTATTCACTGAGCATAGAACTCAAAGCTGCTTGAGAGAAGAATTCTTGGTTAAAACTTTCCAAATGTTTCTCATAGGTTTAATAAGAAGTTCAAGCCTTGACCTGGCATATTTGGAACTTCTTTTTCCAGTCTACTCCTATATTAAATTATCTACCCTTACTTTGGAATACATCTATACCACACAAGCAAATAGAATCATTTCCTAGAATGAAGTAATCACATACTACATTTTGAAGCACTACAAATTTAGTTTTAGGTTTTAGTCATCCTTTAGAGTGAGGGATTATCATATCAGAAGACCATACTCCAATAGCATTGATGGAAGAGTTACAACTTTTAAAAATAGCCTGAGTTACTGGTAATAAGTTGATTTTCTAATTTGTATCTTGTTTTTCCAAAGAAGTTGAACCAACACAATTGAAAAAAGCTCCACTATCTAAGAATAAATTCACCGGATAACCTTTGATTAAACCAGTAGAATAGCATGTTTTTCCAGAAGTATCACTTTTACTGGCAGAGGGTTTTAGGGTCAAGGTTTTAGTTTTTGAGACATGGTGAATCTACATATTGGGATTCCATTCTTTTGGTAAGTTGGAATCTTCATTGACAGAGTTTATGTCCATGGAAGATTCTATACTTCCTTCAATAACATTGATGCATCAGTCATGATTAATTCATAATCAGAGATCAATCCATCAGCTTCATCAAGTTTTGGATCAGGATTATTATCATACTCATCTCCTTCAATAGGATTAATCCTTCTCCTGGATTGAGGACAACAAGGTCTTACATGTCCTGTCTGGTTGCAAGTTCAGCATAACTTTTCCTTTGTGTCTGGAGTCTTCTTGATTTCCAAGCTGATGGGATTAGGGGAAGCGGAATTTTTGGTCCCAACAGCATCCCTGTCCTTACTCCTAATATTCTGATCCCTGGTTCTATTTACTTTCCTGTCAAGACCATTCATATCAATGGTTTCTTCTAATACTCCTATCAAGTTATAAAGGTCAGAGCCCATGGGCATCCTAAAACTTACACTATTTTTGAGTTGTCCCAGAAATTAGTTAAGAAGTCTCTCATTAACCTCTTCTTTATCATCTTTGGGTTAAAAAAACCAATCTCCTTTTCTGATCAAGACACCATTTTTGATGTTTCTCCTTGGATGGATAAAAATGGGAAGTTTAAAAATTCTTCATCATCTTTCTTTTCCAAATGTTTGTACCCAGTTATTCTTTGATTAATTCTTTTCTTGAAATCCAGGACGAAAATCCAACTTCTTCCCTTGTATTAATGAACCAATCAAGAGCTACTCTTTCAAAAAATCTGGGTAATCTTAGCACAGCTATGGTATAAGGGAGTTCATAAGAGGCAAGAGTGTAATCAATAAAATTAATTAAACTGACATGGTTATATTCTCCTTTTCCTGAGAATTGAGGCCATTCAGTGATGGTAGAAAGTAACTTTAAAGCTTTTTCTACTTCAGGTGTAGGACTAGGCCTAAAATATTCATTCCTAGCTGTTCTTGATGTAGGGGGAATACTAGGAGTACTGGTTAATCTAGTGGGTCTAGCTTCTTCCAAGTCAGTAACTGGAGGGTTAGTAAAATTGATTTTAAGATCTATGAGTTAATAATTGATCATACCAAGTTCCAAGTCAAGTTTGTTAGTCAAAAAATCAATTTGATTTATTACACAAGTTCAAGTAGTATGACTTATCCTCTTAAATTCTTCCATAATTTAATTAATTGAGACAAGAATTTCTTCTTTTATATTGGATTGGAAACTGCTAATATGTTTCATTAGATCCATTTCACTTAAGGTGATAATGTCCTTTATTTGTTTTACTTCTAGCTGTTAAAATACGTATGCGCTTACGCGTGTGATATGTATAAGTGTAATCCAAATGGGATGCACATGAGGGCCTCTCTGGCGCATTGGACACTCACACAGACCATACAGGCCTGTGTGGATTTCACTGATTTGGGGAAACTGGCCTCAAAAAGCGTGAAACAGGCTCATTGGTACATAGGCCCTAAAGCTAACGGGCCTGGTGGGGGATATGGGCAAGTGCAGCCAGATGGCTTTTATGGGCATAATTGGGCCTAAAGTTTATTTTGGAAATACTTGGCCAGACAAGATGGCCCCCAAAGTGTGTTTGTCTCAGGTTTTGGGCTTGAGGCAGCCCATTGGGGCCACCTCCCATTTTGCAGCCTGCTTGGGGCTGCTGCCCATGCTGCAGCCTGCTTGGGGCTGCTGCCCTTGCCACAGCCTGCTTGGGGCTGCTTGTATTCCTTTGTTTGGCCCACGCGGGGCCCGACGGCCGCGCGGGGATGTTGCAGGATCCCGGGCGGTGTGGTGACCAAATCTGGACACCCTGGACCAGATGCAGAAAATTCAAAAAAAATTTTGTATGATTCTTTTATTTAGGTGTCATTCAAAAAAAAAAATTGAATTTTTATGTATCAGTATCACTCCTTCAATTTCCTCATCCTGCAAAGCATTCCTCTGTCCCAGTGGTCTAGGAAAGGCCTCTCTTGGTCTCATCACCTAGGCATTGTGTTTGATTCCTTCTCTCTTTTTCCCCCCCTTCCTTTTGGCCAAACGCGCGGGCCGAGACCCGGTTGGCCCAAACTTCCTCCATCATCTCAATCCTCCATCCCTCCTTGATCCAACTGCTTTGAACAACGCTCTCCTCATCTGCTCTCTCATCATCAACAACAGTTCATCAGCTACTCATCCATCCATCCCATTGCCATGGATCCCATTGCCATTGCCATTGCCTTCCCCTTCCCTACGCTAGCTCACTCCTCCTCCTCCTCCTTCCCTCCTTCATCTCATCCCCAAACACTTCTTAAATCTTTCTCATCCTGTCTATCCCAACACTCATCCTCACTCACCCCATCCAATCAACTCATCAACTTCACCCAACTCTGGTCTCAACTTGGCCCAGTCCATCCATCCAATTCAATCCTCAACCAACCTGCTGACCTCTCCCTCCTTGGCCCCAATGCTCAAGCCAATCTCAACCTTTGATTCTCTCTCATCGCCCAGGTCTGATCTCAGAGTATGGGTTATAGCCCTCAGACTAACTTCTTGGCTACCCTAATCACTCAAACCTCCTTCCTCCACTTCAACACCTTCTCAAACCAATCCGCTCTCTGTGCTTCCATTTGCACCCCATTCCATATTTGGTTGGGGGTGGAAAAGCGTCGTTGACCGCCCCCGGACATCCGCGGGCGGTCTGGTTCATTGTTTTCCCACCCGTTCCGCCTTTGGGTGTGGGATGGGTGAT
>CM062631.1:23025342-23145342 GCA_025617555.3 Puccinia polysora
CATCTATTAGCTAAAGGATAGCAAGGGTCTTGGAATCCAGGAGGCTGTCATCTGATGAATAGTCCTAAAACTTTTTCCATAATTCTTTGGGTGAGAAGGAGCATTTTTGATACCAAAAGGCATTCTTAGATACTCATAAATTCCCAAATGAAATATATTTCTCATAAATTTCTGGCTTTCAGGGGTGATAGGTATCTGATGAAAACATTTCAGCATATCCATACTATTGACAAACTTAGTTTTTTAGAGGTTATGCAAAGCATGGTCAATGCTTGGGATAGGATATTAATCAGCTTGGTTATATTTGTTCAGCATTCTAAATTCTCTAACCATTCTTGATTTATCATTTTTCCAAGCTATGATCACTGGATTAGTAATATCTTCTTTTTAATTTTTTCCTACTTTCCTTAAGACTTGAAAGTTAATTAACTCCTGTATGTGAGCTTCTAGAGCTGCTTTAGATTTTTGACTAGATGGGTAAGCAGGTCTCCTGAGCTTTGGGGGGGTAAGGAGGTTTAATTCTCAAGGTTAGAATAAATTAATGTCCTTTGATATTACCAATGGGGTTGTCAGAGTATTATCTCTATTGCTGTAACAAGCTGTGACAAATACCTGCAAAATAACAAACTAAAAAGTGTATATGTCAGTTCTATCTTAATTTCAATGCTTATATCAGTACAACTCAACTAATACTACGGTATTAGGAGCAAAATAGCCACACCTTAAACCTTTATAAAAGGCAAGGGGCCTGGCTTTATATAAATAAAGCTCAAAGGAGATTTGCTTACACCTGGAAGCTCACACCCTTTATAGTAGCCAGAGAGGGCTACAACTCCAAAAGGGACCTTGAACTCGAATTTGAAGTTGTCTTATTGATTGTTGGATTGATGTGATATTAAATTAAAAGGCCCCAGTCAATCTTCTTGATTAAGTTTAATGGGCTTGTTAACTATGCAATATCTGGTTCAAAAATACAATGAGGAAAAGGACTTATAGGGGAAAGACCCTCCTCTTTTATATTAACATGAGTCCTCAGGGGACTCAGGGGACAATCAGGGGAGTAGACCACTGTCCTAGATTTCGTCTCCAGTGGCTCAGAGCCCCTTGTAATATTCCCCAATGAGTAGCAGGAATTACATACTCATTAGGGGTTATTTTCAATGTAAATTTTAATCTAATCACCCCAACAGGTATCATATAGACTGTAGATCATCCCAATAACTTGATTAGCAGCCAAGTGGACGCTCTCAGGGCTTCAGAATAAGTATACATCATCATGTAACTCTAAACAAATCTCTCTTGGCATGTGTTTAAAGATTAAGACCATACTCTTAACCATATTATGGCTTATATTAGTATGTACATTCTTGGCAGATGATCCCACATAGTTTATATTCCCCAATTGAGTTGAATGGCCTCTGTGTGTACGCCTTTCCAGCCTGTATGGGTTCCTGAAAGTTATCCACAGGCTGCAAGGAGAGAAAAACAGAACATTAATAATAATTTACCCCTGTATGGGTTATGGTAAATGGAATTCATTAAAGAATATTATTTCCACAGAGGGAAATATTTATGGACGTTTATTGTGCATCCAAATAGACGCATCCTGGTGATTCCAACTCACATTTAAGTTATAAGATCTTCCATAACTTATAATATAATTTATCAAAGTTTTATGTGATAAAATCTAGGTTAAAAACATACTATAAAATAATATTATAAAATGTTTGTAAAAATACAAAATGCTTGATAACATCAGAATAGTGACACAATGGAGGCTTGAAAACAAGACCTGGGTGTTCTGTAGGCAGAGCACTGAGTCATTACTTAACCACTGTACTAAGTAGACATATGAGTTGTGCAGACAATTGGACATCTATATATGTCTCATGGCTGACACTCCCCACCTCCAAAAGAAAATTACTCTGTGAGGAATTTTTGGATCTATTGGAAGCTCTATATCTTCTCAAAACAATATCAGAATTTTTAATGTCCTTGGCTTCTAGCCATAGATCACTATCTGCTAGCTTATGTTTGAACCTCACTAGATATAATCTTACATCTTTCCCGTCTTTTCTAATGACCTTATGTTGCAGTATCTTATGCAGCATATCTTCACTAGCCTGTTCCATTGGTGGTACCACAACCCTAGGAACATTTTTTGAGGGAAAGACTCTAATGGATGAATAAATTTTTTAACAAGACTAATTGGAAAAGTAGGATGTTTTCTGTCAAATTCTTTGGTTAAAATGACCTCCACTGCATTTTTACCATGAAGTGCTTTTACAACAAATGGACCAAAAAAAGCATCCTTTAATTTTCTGTGTCCTGAAATATTATTAAAATTAACAGTAGAAATTAAAACCATGTCCCCTACTTTGAAGTCATGATCTCTATGACTTTTGTCCCACCTACTCTTATTATACTCTACTGCATCACTAACACACTTACTAGCATATGTTTCAGCCTTATTCATCATTCCTCTAAAACAGTCAGCTGAAGGGTGTAACATTCTAGTCTTTCTTATTAACATGTCCTTAGGCATGTGAGGTATCCAACCTCTTTCTAATTCAAAAGGGGAAATATTAGTTGTTGAATGCTTGCTTGAATTGTAGGCAAATTATAAAGCTGGTAAAAGAGATACCCAGTCATGAGTGTATCCATCACTGTCCTTGAATTTAATTCCATAAACACAATATCTCCTGATCATGTCTTCCAAAGTTTTTATTATCCTCTCTGCCAGACCATCAGTCTGGGGACGATAAGCTGTTGAAAAGGATAATTTTGTTCTGACCAAATTAAAAAGACTGCCAAAATTCAGATGTGAATTTTGGGTCCCTGTCACTGATAATATTTCTGGGGCACCCCACGTCATTGACAATACTTTTCCAGAATAGCATAGCTATTTCAATTGCAGAGCTATCTTTATAACATGGTAAGAATCTAACTCTCTTAGAGAATCTGTCAACCACCACTAGAACACAGTTTAAATTATCTTTACCCCCAGGGGGCAATCCAGAAACAAAATCCATGTTAATAGTGTGCCATCTTTCTTTTGGTTCTTCTATAGTTTTTAATAGACCATACCTTTTTCCTGTGGACTTATTTGCTTTCTGGCATCTCTCGCAGGACTCACAGTATGAGCTAACACTGTTTCTCCAGTTAGGCCACCATGCTAGAATTTTAACCCTTTCTACAGTTCTATCTTTTGAAAGGTGTCCAGATCAAACATTGTCATGAAATTCACTCAGAATCAATTGTATGTGCACATCTTGTACTAACACTACTGAGCAGCAATGGGCATACTTGTGATATATCAACCAATCTAAAAGGACAAACCTTCCTTCCAGGTAACCTTTCTTCCAATCTGCATCTAGTCCTTCAACAAGACTTTGTGCACTAGACTTAGATCTTAGTATCTCAAGGAGTAGTGATGAGTTCTTGTTGCTGGCATATGACTCAAGCACTGAGGTCCAGAAGCTTTCAGCCAAACTTGTGACCAAAATACCCATAATTGGTAGTGTGCCCACGTCATCTTCTGGGTCATAGGCAGGATTATTGATGTCATTGGGCAGAGCCCATCTGGATAACCCATCTGCATTCTTATGTATTAGCCCCTCTCTATGCACTATTGTCATGCACCCTCTCCATTGCTGAATAGCTATTTTCCATCTTAACATGTGCCTATTAGGTGTTTTTAGGTTCAGAAGTGACTTTGGCGCTGTACAATCAGTAATAACTTCAAACTGACACCCATCCAAATAGTAATAAAACTTTTCCAGAGCCCAAACTAGGCACAAACACTCTAGTTGGGAGGCACCATACCTTTTTCACTATCTTTGAGCTGTCTGGATATAAAACATATGGGTCCTTCAACTGGCTTGTCATTAACAATCTGGACCTGGTGTAATGCTGCTCCTAAACCTTCCATACATGCATCTACATATAACTTAAATGGTTTCTTAGGATCTGGGTGGAAAAGCAAAGGTGCCAAGGTTAGACAACTTTTTAACAACTCATAAGCCTCAACTCTCTCTTTAGTCATTTCAAAAGAAACATTGGGACTACATATTTTGTATAGACTGGAAGCTATTATGCCAAAATATTTAATATGTAGCCTTTAGTAACCTGCAAAACCCAAAAAACTTTGCATCTCCTTAATGCTGTTAGGAGTGGGCTTTAATAAGACTGCTGCTACTCTGGTTTGATCTATTCCCAAGGATAGCCCATTTACGGCTTTCAATTCATTGAAGCCAAATGAACATTTACTCAATGAAATTTTCATGTTCATCTTAATAACTTTCTTCAAAATAATTGATAGTCTGTACATGTGCTCTTCCCAAGTTTCTGAAAATATAATAATGTCATCTATGTAGATGATCAACCAATTTTGCATCAACTCTTCATGGAACTCAGAATCCATCATTCTCTGAAAATGAGATGGTGCATTCTTGATACCAAATGGCATTCTCAGATATTCAAAAACACCTAAATGAAAAACTATTCTTAAAAACTTCCTGCTGTCTATGTCTACAACATTCTGGTGGAATCCTTTCAGCACATCCATACATGTGATATATTTTGCCTGGTGAAGTTTACTTAGGGACTCAAAAATCTTGGGCATAGGATACCTATCTGGTGTGGTATAATAGTTTAGAGCTCTAAAGTCACCAACCATTCTAGATTTCCCATTATTCCAAGCTATTATGACTGGTGTAGTAATGTCAACATCCTCATTAGCTCCTCCTTTCCTGATAACTCCCAATTTCAGCAATGTATCTATATGTTCCTTAAGTGCTTCTCTGCTCCTAGGGCTGGCTGGAAATGGGTCTTTTTTTAAGGCAGGCGGGTATGGCTTATCAATAGTTAAAGTTATTTTAACATCATGACCTATTATGGATCCAAAGGGTTCATCTGTAGTAGCAAAAGCTCCTCTATGTTCAAACAATACTTGTACCAGATGGATCTTTTGTTCATTACTTAGTGATGAATTGATCTTGGATTCATCACTAACCTCTTTGTGAAAAGCTTCTTCATTAAGATGATCAACTGAGTTAACCTGCTCTTGATCAAAGGGGAACTTAGCACTGTCACCAACCGTAAAGTATGAAGCCTCCTTGCTGTGGAACAAATTGAAAGAATACTCCTTCATATAGTCACTTCCTATTATGAAATAATCTATGGAAGTATTATCAATCACTAAAAATTTAATAATGAATACATATGAAGCAAAAAACAACCTAATCTTGACTATACCTAATGAAAATAATGACCCTGAGCAGCTATGTAATTTCACCACAGGTGCACTTACCAAAAAATCCTTCCAATTTGTGAAGAAATTTTCCAAGTAGCTTCTGCCCACTATTTACTTACATGCTCCACTGTCCAATAAGGCTTTACAAGGCTTATTACAAAATCTCATGTTGATTAATTCATTAGTTACCTTAATAGAATTTATGCATCCTATGATAGACTCCTCCTCTTCTCCTAATGAACTGTCCGAGTCTGATCCTTCTACACAATCATTACCTTTATTAGTACTTTCACTCTTGACATTATTAACTTTCCTCATTTTTTGCGGACATGCCCTAGAGGTATGTCCTGCTTTACCACAAGTATAGCATGATATATCTGTATTGGGGACAGCATTTCTTACAACAGTCTTGTCCTTTTCTGTCTTGGCCAAATTGTTGTCTCTGGTCTGGTAGATCTTCCTCCTTCCCAGTGACGTGTCCTCTACTATATCTTCTAATATTTTGATTAAACTGGAACAATCTCCATCTGCTTTCATACTTGTTTTAACTGAAAAGAAAATTTCCCCATCCATCAGTGAAAGTAGCTTAAAGTTAATACTGTCCTGGTCTAATAGCGGATCAGAAGCTCTAAGTCTTTTCCTTTGCCTGGTCACCCATGTAGCTGGTGGTGTCACACCAGGAAAAAATCTGTCATTGTTGAAGGCAGTCGAGCACTTTCTTTTCCAATTAGATGTGCCAAATTTTGCATTTATTTCTCTTTTCCAAAACTCCCAGTCCTGCACGCCTACGGCACTCCTTCTATCTCTGTACCAGTCTGAGGCTATACCTTTAAACAAAATACTTAATCTACTAGTAATCAAAGTGTCAGAGAGCCCAGTATCTTCTTTCAAGGTGTCTACCCATGAAATAAATTCAGTGTGATCATACTCACCCTCCCCAGAGAATTCAGGCCAATCACTTATCTTAGGTAATCCCTGTAACACTTGCTTAAGAACCTCTCTTTTACCAGAATCCAGCTCCAGATCAATGTCTTCTGCAATAGCCTTACTTTTCCTTCTCATCTCTGGTGCTCTAGATTCTGTAACTGGACTGTGGCTATTTTGGGACAAGGAAAATAATCTGCTAATAAGCTCCTCATGTTTGTATCCTAGCTGCTCAATCACTTTATCAATTTTGGTGCTCAATTTCTCTTGACTTTCTTCTGACATGATTTGACATTTCAACATTTCTTCTTTGATAGAAATCAAATTTTTATTGAATTTATCTTCCAACACTTCCAATGAGTGACCCACTTGTAAAACCATTGAGGTCAGTGAGCTGACATCTCTCTTAATACTGATAGATTCTCTGCATGTTTCTTTCAAATTTTTATCAATATTTGTCATCTTATTACTCAGATTAATCAAATCTCCTGCTTGTGCTTTCTTTAAGTCCAGTTCTATTGTCTTATTAGTCAAGTCTTCTATTTCTTTAACAGAGTTTGCCAAAATTGATTTCAAAGTCAGACTATCTGCAACAATGCAGGAGTATTTATTATCTATAGATGCAAAGCCTTCTATACAATATTTGTTTGTGTGGACTACTGCTTTTTGATATGAAGTGTCTCATTGAACACAATATCTCGAAATTTATCTAACAATATTTCTGATTCTAAAGACAGTCTCAGCCCCTCTTGGCTCTTTTGGCTCTCTCTTCTTCTAAGAATTGGAAGCCTCCTTGGAGAGACCTGGCCATCCTCATCATCTCTCCATAAATGGAGTGCCTGTGTTCTCTCCTCTTTCTCATCCTTGCTCCCTGGCTCAGGGGAGGGGATGGTTCTCTGTTCCTTAAAGACTCCTGGGAGCTTGAAGCCACTGGTTGTGGGGCTGCCCTCTCCTGCGGTTTTTTCTTTGCCTTTGGCTTGGGGACCACCGGTTTCTTGATCTGGGTTGGATCCCAACTCTCTGTTTCCTTCATCAATCTGTCCCTTCCCAACATTTTGATGAGGGCCCTGTACGTCGCCAAGGCCTGGGTCAGAAACTTCACCTGGTTCTCAAAGTTGCTTGCTGCCACTGCCTCTAAGTAATTTATTTTGTTCTGGCTGTAGCAGGTCAAGAGGTTCGCCGTGCCCGGAGGTAGGCTGTCTCCTCCTCTGGCTAAATTCACCTGGGGGCACAAGCTCAGCGCCCTTGCTCCTTGTGTTCATCATTATCACAACAAAGGGTTTTTAATTTTTTTTTTTTTTTATAAAAAAAAGATTTAATGCAATAGTTTTGAATCAGTCTGACTGGTCTTTTTTGTTTCTGAACGTGTCAATGAATCTAGGTCACTAACTCTGAGTGACTATCTCCGTCAAAGGAGTCCTAGATCTGATCTTCGCTTCGGCAACGCTGGTGTTGATTCTGCTTTCTTTGCTCCTTCGCAAGGATCTTGGTTCTGACACAAAGCTGCATGCCCTGCCTTGATTCGCAGGCAGAAAGGAATCTATCAATAATTGCTTAGACACTGTTTCACGAGGATGTAAGTTCCTCTCTCTACTATTTCTAGCCGTCACCGTATTGTTACTTACTTTTCAGAAAGCTAATCTAACCTATAGAACTATGATCCGCGGTACTTATGCGATCTGCCGTATCCGTTTGATTCAGTCGCTCAGCTTTTGTTGAAACCCAGCGGTAGAGCCGTCGCCGTTTGTTCGGTCAGGATCAATTGTGCTTGATACTATCAGTCTCACTCAACTTGATGAGGCCGTCGCGGTTATTCTGTCCAATCAACAATTCTGGCTGGCTTTTGGAAATCTTGCTTCAGCCGGTCTCCTTGTGACTGTAACTCCAACGGTCAGTATCAACAAGGATGCCGAAAGGAATATTTTGATGCCTGGTGATAGATGCCGTTGGCGGTTCTAATCCTGTCGATATTAACCTGCTCGTTTTGATAGAGGAAAGTATTTCCCGAGCTATCAATCACCCGCGGTTAAGTTACCAGTGTTATGACGGAGAGCTTTATAGAGCTTTTCGAAAATTTTGGTTATTTTTTTTTCAAGATATCTTATATAAGTGATTAATTTAACTTCAAGGGGTTAAAATAATCAACAATAACTCTTACTTTAAATGGACAAATTTCCAAAACTTGTTTCAAAAAAGGAGATGAGGCCCCCAATTGTCAGAGTATTATCTCTATTGCTGTAACAAGCTGTGACAAATACCTGCAAAATAACACAATAACAAGTGTATATGTCAGTTTTATCTTAATTTCAATGCTTATATCAATACAAATCAACTAATACTACGGTATTAGGAGCAAAATAGCCACACCTTAAACCTTTATAAAAGGCAAGGGGCCTGGCTTTATATAAATAAAGCTCAAAGGAGATTTGCTTACACCTGGAAGCTCACACCCTTTATAGTAGCCAGAGAGGGCTACAACTCCAAAAGGGACCTTGAACTCGAATTTGAAGTTGTCTTATTGATTGTTGGATTGATGTGATATTAAATTAAAAGACCCCAGTCAATCTTCTTGATTAAGTTTAATGGGCTTGTTAACTATGCAATATCTGGTTCAAAAATACAA
Source organism: Puccinia polysora (assembly GCA_025617555.3). Taxonomy (NCBI): domain Eukaryota; kingdom Fungi; phylum Basidiomycota; class Pucciniomycetes; order Pucciniales; family Pucciniaceae; genus Puccinia; species Puccinia polysora. The sequence continues at coordinate 23,034,144 of CM062631.1, forward strand.
TGAGGAAAAGGACTTATAGGGGCAAGACCCTCCTCTTTTATATTAACATGAGTCCTCAGGGGACTCAGGGGACCATCAGGGGAGTAGACCACTGTCCTAGATTTCGTCTCCAGTGGCTAAGAGCCCCTTGTAATATTCCCCAATGAGTAGCAGGAATTAAATACTCATTAGGGGTGATTTTCAATGTAAAGTTTAATCTAATCACCCCAACAGGTATCATATAGACTGTAGATCATCCCAATAACTTAATTAGCAGCCAAGTGGACGCTCTCAAGGCTTCAGAATAAGTATACATCATCATGTAACTCTAAACAGATCTCTCTTGGCATGTGTTTAAAGATTAAGACCATACTCTTAACCATATTATGGCTTATATTAGTATGTACATTCTTGGCAGATGATCCCACATAGTTTATATGCCCCAATTGAGTTGAATGGCCTCTGTTTGTACGCCTTTCCAGCCTGTATGGGTTCCTGAAAGTTATCCACAGGCTGGAAGGAGAGAAAAACAGAACATTAATAATAATTTACCCCTGTATGGGTTATGGTAAATGGAATTCATTAAAGAATATTATTTCCACAGAGGGAAATATTTATGGACGTTCATTGTGCATCCAAATAGACGCATCCTGGTGATTCCAACTCACATTGAAGTTATAAGATCTTCCATAACTTATAATATAATTTATCAAAGTTTTATGTGATAAAATCTAGGTTAAAAACATACTATAAAATAATATTATAAAATGTTTGTAAAAATACAAAATGCTTGATAACATCAGAATAGTGACGCAATGGAGGCTCTAACACAAGACCTGGGTGTTCTTTAGGCAGAGAACTGAATCATTACTAAACCACTGTACTAAGTAGACATATGAGTTGTGCAGACAATTGGACATCTATATATGTCTCATGGCTGACAGGGGTGGTGCCTGGTACAGAAAGCATTCTGGTTTTCAAAGCAAACTTGGAGAATCTCCAATTTTTGGTATTCACTGAGCATAGAACTCAAAGCTGCTTGAGAGAAGAATTCTTGGTTAAAACTTTCCAAATGTTTCTCATAGGTTTAATAAGAAGTTCAAGCCTTGACCTGGCATATTTGGAACTTCTTTTTCCAGTCTACTCCTATATTAAATTATCTACCCTTACTTTGGAATACATCTATACCACACAAGCAAATAGAATCATTTCCTAGAATGAAGTAATCACATACTACATTTTGAAGCACTACAAATTTAGTTTTAGGTTTTAGTCATCCTTTAGAGTGAGGGATTATCATATCAGAAGACCATACTCCAATAGCATTGATGGAAGAGTTACAACTTTTAAAAATAGCCTGAGTTACTGGTAATAAGTTGATTTTCTAATTTGTATCTTGTTTTTCCAAAGAAGTTGAACCAACACAATTGAAAAAAGCTCCACTATCTAAGAATAAATTCACCGGATAACCTTTGATTAAACCAGTAGAATAGCATGTTTTTCCAGAAGTATCACTTTTACTGGCAGAGGGTTTTAGGGTCAAGGTTTTAGTTTTTGAGACATGGTGAATCTACATATTGGGATTCCATTCTTTTGGTAAGTTGGAATCTTCATTGACAGAGTTTATGTCCATGGAAGATTCTATACTTCCTTCAATAACATTGATGCATCAGTCATGATTAATTCATAATCAGAGATCAATCCATCAGCTTCATCAAGTTTTGGATCAGGATTATTATCATACTCATCTCCTTCAATAGGATTAATCCTTCTCCTGGATTGAGGACAACAAGGTCTTACATGTCCTGTCTGGTTGCAAGTTCAGCATAACTTTTCCTTTGTGTCTGGAGTCTTCTTGATTTCCAAGCTGATGGGATTAGGGGAAGCGGAATTTTTGGTCCCAACAGCATCCCTGTCCTTACTCCTAATATTCTGATCCCTGGTTCTATTTACTTTCCTGTCAAGACCATTCATATCAATGGTTTCTTCTAATACTCCTATCAAGTTATAAAGGTCAGAGCCCATGGGCATCCTAAAACTTACACTATTTTTGAGTTGTCCCAGAAATTAGTTAAGAAGTCTCTCATTAACCTCTTCTTTATCATCTTTGGGTTAAAAAAACCAATCTCCTTTTCTGATCAAGACACCATTTTTGATGTTTCTCCTTGGATGGATAAAAATGGGAAGTTTAAAAATTCTTCATCATCTTTCTTTTCCAAATGTTTGTACCCAGTTATTCTTTGATTAATTCTTTTCTTGAAATCCAGGACGAAAATCCAACTTCTTCCCTTGTATTAATGAACCAATCAAGAGCTACTCTTTCAAAAAATCTGGGTAATCTTAGCACAGCTATGGTATAAGGGAGTTCATAAGAGGCAAGAGTGTAATCAATAAAATTAATTAAACTGACATGGTTATATTCTCCTTTTCCTGAGAATTGAGGCCATTCAGTGATGGTAGAAAGTAACTTTAAAGCTTTTTCTACTTCAGGTGTAGGACTAGGCCTAAAATATTCATTCCTAGCTGTTCTTGATGTAGGGGGAATACTAGGAGTACTGGTTAATCTAGTGGGTCTAGCTTCTTCCAAGTCAGTAACTGGAGGGTTAGTAAAATTGATTTTAAGATCTATGAGTTAATAATTGATCATACCAAGTTCCAAGTCAAGTTTGTTAGTCAAAAAATCAATTTGATTTATTACACAAGTTCAAGTAGTATGACTTATCCTCTTAAATTCTTCCATAATTTAATTAATTGAGACAAGAATTTCTTCTTTTATATTGGATTGGAAACTGCTAATATGTTTCATTAGATCCATTTCACTTAAGGTGATAATGTCCTTTATTTGTTTTACTTCTAGCTGTTAAAATACGTATGCGCTTACGCGTGTGATATGTATAAGTGTAATCCAAATGGGATGCACATGAGGGCCTCTCTGGCGCATTGGACACTCACACAGACCATACAGGCCTGTGTGGATTTCACTGATTTGGGGAAACTGGCCTCAAAAAGCGTGAAACAGGCTCATTGGTACATAGGCCCTAAAGCTAACGGGCCTGGTGGGGGATATGGGCAAGTGCAGCCAGATGGGCTTTTATGGGCATAATTGGGCCTAAAGTTTATTTTGGAAATACTTGGCCAGACAAGATGGCCCCCAAAGTGTGTTTGTCTCAGGTTTTGGGCTTGAGGCAGCCCATTGGGGCCACCTCCCATTTTGCAGCCTGCTTGGGGCTGCTGCCCATGCTGCAGCCTGCTTGGGGCTGCTGCCCTTGCCACAGCCTGCTTGGGGCTGCTTGTATTCCTTTGTTTGGCCCACGCGGGGCCCGACGGCCCGCGCGGGGATGTTGCAGGATCCCGGGCGGTGTGGTGACCAAATCTGGACACCCTGGACCAGATGCAGAAAATTCAAAAAAAATTTTGTATGATTCTTTTATTTAGGTGTCATTCAAAAAAAAAAAATTGAATTTTTATGTATCAGTATCACTCCTTCAATTTCCTCATCCTGCAAAGCATTCCTCTGTCCCAGTGGTCTAGGAAAGGCCTCTCTTGGTCTCATCACCTAGGCATTGTGTTTGATTCCTTCTCTCTTTTTCCCCCCCTTCCTTTTGGCCAAACGCGCGGGCCGAGACCCGGTTGGCCCAAACTTCCTCCATCATCTCAATCCTCCATCCCTCCTTGATCCAACTGCTTTGAACAACGCTCTCCTCATCTGCTCTCTCATCATCAACAACAGTTCATCAGCTACTCATCCATCCATCCCATTGCCATGGATCCCATTGCCATTGCCATTGCCTTCCCCTTCCCTACGCTAGCTCACTCCTCCTCCTCCTCCTTCCCTCCTTCATCTCATCCCAAACACTTCTTAAATCTTTCTCATCCTGTCTATCCCAACACTCATCCTCACTCACCCCATCCAATCAACTCATCAACTTCACCCAACTCTGGTCTCAACTTGGCCCAGTCCATCCATCCAATTCAATCCTCAACCAACCTGCTGACCTCTCCCTCCTTGGCCCCAATGCTCAAGCCAATCTCAACCTTTGATTCTCTCTCATCGCCCAGGTCTGATCTCAGAGTATGGGTTATAGCCCTCAGACTAACTTCTTGGCTACCCTAATCACTCAAACCTCCTTCCTCCACTTCAACACCTTCTCAAACCAATCCGCTCTCTGTGCTTCCATTTGCACCCCATTCCATATTTGGTTGGGGGTGGAAAAGCGTCGTTGACCGCCCCCGGACATCCGCGGGCGGTCTGGTTCATTGTTTTCCCACCCGTTCCGCCTTTGGGTGTGGGATGGGTGATCCCGGTGTTGTTGCGCGCGCCCGTCTGCGGACAGACGCAAGAGAGGTGAAGGGATGAGAAAGATCCCACCCCAGTCAGGGAGGCCAGATTCCCACCGGCCCGCGTGATCAATTTTTTTGATCATCTGAAATAAAAAAAAATTAAAAATAAAAATAAAATAAAAATACAAAAATAAAAAATCAAAATTCCGCTCTATTTGTAGAATCAATTGAACATAGTCTAACAGGGCCTCCTTCCCATATAAGGAGGGGCTCTCCCCTGCCTTTTGGTGAGGGGCATCATATGGTATCTTACCAGAGAATCATCATCACTATTATCCTGAAATAAATCATCCGTGGGGTCTCATTCCCCTTTATCTGAGAACTGAATTCTGGTTATATCCATGATTGCCCCTTGATCCTTGAGCCTCCATACTCAAACCCTGATCCTTGATCTTTATGACCAACCAATAGCTTTTCTGGTTGAAGAAGAATTCAACTGATTGAATTCTTGAGTGTGTTACACCACTCCTGATCCCTTTATCCAACTATACTGGTCCTGATCATCCTTTAATTATCTTTCTGCAACCAGTCATGTTTGACTGAAGATGTTTTATCAAGCTTAAAACCTGGAGTGTTAAACCTCCCTTCATTTCTTTTGAAGTTTAATTCCGCCAGGCTACTCTTGAGTCCCTTGAGAAGTGTTGGGTTATTCTTGTTTGAATCAGTTACTGTTTTGCTTCTAGAGCATCATCAAAACAATTAGCTTTGTCCTGTGCAGCCACCCACAGTTATCTGGTACCCTTCAAGCGCTTGATTGCGGAGAGTTGGGCAGGTTCATTGAGAACCTGGAGGTTGTTTGGGATTAAGTTGATCTTTCCTAAGCTTCTGCTGACAAACAGAGATATTAGCTTGTGGGTGTTGTCACTTACAATTGCCTTGTCTTGTTGAACTCTGAACAATCCTTGACTTCTTCCATTCAAGTTTTCCCCGGCATCATATTGCCTCAGATAGTGTTGTTTCCTAACTACCGACTACTATCATCTTTATCCTCTTACATTTGGTCCCTCGTTTACCAGGTTCTGGACTTTGATCTTGGTTACATTTAAATATTTTTGTAACACTCAGGAGGGCAGCCCGAACAGCACCTTTCCCCTCCACAGAACTTCCACGGCCTAGCACTTTTTGGAGTCTTACAGCAGTGTGATGCCGCCCAGGCCCGGCCATTTGCAAACAACGTCCACCGCTGCGGGAGCAAGGGCCAGAAGCCTGGCTCCCTCCCCCTCCCCTTGCTTCCCATTGCAAAGGGGAGGGGGTGGCTGGATGGGTTGAACCAGCCAGCGACTGACCTCAACAAGGCGGTTGGTCAGGGCAGGGGGGATTTCATCACCCCCTTTCCCAAAGGATGACAAGGCCGGCCGCAAGAAGAGCAACCAGCGGTGGGGGGGATCTGATCACCCCTCCACCATCAAAGCAAAGCAGAGACCAGGGGCGCTCTCCCCCCCTTTACCAAGGGGTAGGAGCAATGGGGCTGAGGGGATTTGACCACCCCCCAGCCCACTTCCATTGATGATGCCCTGGGGGTATCAACCCCCAGGGCCCCTTGTAGGGGGAATTGACCGCCCTCTCCAGGGATCTGAGAGAAAGAGGGGGGACAGCATTTCTGCTGGTCACACCCCCCCCCCCCATGTGAGTCTGAGACCTGAACCAGGTGTGTCCTGGGTCCCACCTGGCCATTTGTATGGCCAGGGGCTGGTTGCATGAGGCAACCAGCCAGTGTGTGAGGCAATAGGACCAGTTGGAACAGACAACCCGCCCAAGGATTGAAAAGCACAGGGGCTGTTTCAGCCCCGGAATGGGCTGGTTGTAAAGGTTCAGGGACTGATTCCATGTGGGCTGGTGTAGCCCAAACCAAGTAACAAGGCCTGTAGAGACTGTAGAGCTCTTTTGGGGCGGAAAATTTGCCTTTTGGCTTGTTTTATCATGTGCTCACAAGAGGCCAATATTTTGTACTTAAGGAGCTCTTCTCCCTGCTGTTTTCGACCAATCCATTCATCATCCAATCAAATTCATAAAAAATATCATCCAATGTGTTGCCCCATTGTGAGAGCCCATCAAAAAATTATTGAAACAAGGTGTCCAGCATTTCTTTTGCTTTAAATACTGCTCATTTCCCTAAGCTAATTGCTGGCCATAATTATAACACTAGCTCATCAATCTTAGTTAGGGTGGTTTGAGTTTTAATCACTTTGTTAAGGTTCAGATTCAACTTAGAAAATTGCTCAAATACTTTATCCAAGCACTTGTTAATAATGATAAAATTGTGAGACACGTTCACAGAAAAGTGGTTTGAATCTTCTTAATCTAATTTTGGTACACTTTTTTCCACTTCGGGGAAAAGGATATTATATTTTCTCAATCTTTTGGGCTCCTTGACTTCTGATGGGCTGAGGATCTCTTCTTTTTGGGATCCTTTCCCTCTGGGGAAGCTGACTGGTCCCAAGGATTCCAACTCTGCACGTAACCTTCTACTTCTATCCTTGCGATAAGCTTTTGAAGAGAAATCTTGGACCTCTTTGCCAGAGAGATATCCTTTCTCATACCTGCCTGATAATCCTGGGTCTCAGCCAGTTTGAATTGTTCCCAGAAGCTCACGTGCTCTTTCACTAACACTTTTGACCCTTTCCTCCTTGTTTGAGTCCAGCTGGGGTGGAATTGGAGGACCAGCATCCTCCTGGGATAACACATTGGCTGAGTGATAACTCTCCAACTTTCAGTTGTTTGATTTGGCCACCAAGGTCTTTGCCATTGTCATCCTGTGTAACACTATAGTCACGGGTTCAAGCCCCCTCATTTCATTTGCAACTGGAGTCCTTGCACGCGTGGGTTCCTCCGGGCAGATATCAATATGATGGTGCTCTACCGGTTCTGTTGGTGTTGCGCCTGTTTTGGTACCCAGCACAAAAAAATGTATAAATCTCTGCCAAAACCTTTTGAAAAAATAAAAAAAATGCAAAAAATGATATTTTTTGAGTATTTTTCATTTTTGATAATTTTTTTTTATATAACTTATAACTTACTTATAGTTAAATTCAAAGGTACCAACATTTGGGTGGTTTCAAGACTGTCCTTGGGGGGTATTCCAACTGGGTCTGAGTGGGTTTCAATCAGATCCTGGGATAAATCCAAGGGCAAATCCAATGGTACACTGTCTGGGACATCGTCAAGAAGGTTCTGGTTAATGAGGTCACCAAAAACAAAGTCCACTAAAGTAGATAAAACAATGAAAAAATGGATGTTTTATATTTTTATATTTTTCAGTGATTTTATAATATTTGAAAGAAAATAATTTTAATGCTCGCTCTTGTGATTTTTCTTTTTTTTTTTAAACTTCCTTTTTATTTCTTTTATAGATAGAAATCTTTCTTTGACAAATTTTCCACTCCTTGTGTTTCCTTAATATAGCATTAAAATTGATAACTCTTTCAATTTCAAGCTGATTCTCTTTCACATCTTGTTTCTGTAATAAAGAAGCATTTCCTGTTGTTGTTCAGGAGTTATAATAACGGGTAAAAAGTTACATATTTTTTCTTATTTTTTCTGTTTAAGAAGAATCAAATAACAATTGATCAATTCTCCGTTGGTCTTAAGATCCACTGAAAGAAAAAAATCAAAAAAAATAGGTTATGATTATTTTTACTTATTTTTTAAAAATAAATTTCCTGGTCCAAGGTGTCAGCCTCCTGGATGCCAAGACGCTTTCTATCCTTTAGCTACCAGAGGTGATAGAATAAATAATGAATATATTATTTAATAAATGCACCAAAAATCCGTAAAATATTTGGATTAAGCTTATTGCAAGGTAAAGTGGTTTGGTTATGGTTTATTGTTTTGAATCATTATGAATTGATTGATTATTAAATATTTTTATAGAGGGGCCACACTTATATTGGGGATCTTTCACACCTCTCTTCAGGGATTTCAGTATGAAAACACGTAGTCCTGGTTAATTTGGGCTCTTTAGTTTAAAGGATATTTTACCCAAAGATAATATGTATATAAAATACACAGTGGAGTGGCAGGGCCTTGTTGCCAAGCTTCAACAACAGAGAAAAGGATAATAAAACTCACTGGTATATTATTAAATCCTTTGAGTATCTGTTTGAGACGTGCACTGATGGGTTAAACCTGTATACTGGGGTTATAAGGTTGTTCAGCAGTTTTAATTGATAAAAAAGAGGTTGAGGAAGGATATTATTGATCAGACTTAGCCATAAATCACTTACTTATCTCTTATAAGTACTTGATTACCTTGGCATGGTGTCTGGATATAAATATAACTGGGTCTCTGCCCATCAATATCCTCAAAAGAGATCTTTATTTACAGCTTTTGGAGTCCCAACATTGTCCTTCGGAGGGTTGTAGGTGCTCAAAGGGATGGACACTAAGGCTAGCAGGGTAACCAGGGGTATCCTATCATGTTTTCTTGGTGCTATAGTAAGGGTAGCATCTAATTTTTCAGGGTATGGGAATTATTCCACTTTATAATAGACATTAGGACGTGTGAATAACACTAATCTGTCTTATTTATGTATTATTTCATTAATTATCCTTAGTAAATGTCCCCAGTACTTTAATAATTATATAAATAGACATTTCTACGGACCTCTTGATGTCATGTAAGTTCTCATTATGTATTATATAACTGGAGTAAAAGTCATAATATTGATTTTACTCCTTATTTTTGAGTTCCAGTTGCTTTACTAAGATAATTACTTAAAAATATAAGTCATGTGAATTCATGTAATATTTTTACATAATTAGTTTTCTTAGTATGTCACAAATATATTGATGTCTAGTAATTCTCATAAAAGTATATTCAATTATTTTAATATATTTTTAGAAGTTGTTATTGTCTTATTTTGGACATTCTTGGTACTTTGAATTATATTAAATAAAAAATACGCATAAGGATTATTTATGTATTTTTATATAATATTATGTATTTTTGGACTGTCTACTATCCACAGGAACATTTATTACATATGTAGAATGTTCCCGTGTAGGTTGTAGCATGTTTACGTGGTACCTGAGCCTCTCAGGCCACCTGTCACTCTTTCGACCCGTAGTCCCGCGGCTGCGTACTTGTCAGAGGCCTGGGGCTGTGTACACAACCTCGACGGAGTGACAAGGCTGTATCTCAGCCGCGTGCGGATCCATTGGCTGCCGCGCCTGCTGGCAGGAATTGTGACAAAACACATTTCCACCCGTAACTCCTAAAATATACACAAAACCTCAATTCTGACTGAATTTTAGGTGTGAAACCTATACGTGACAATGTGTGTGAAATATTTAACTGACCAAAAACTCAATAGTGGAGCCATAGTATTTTGGTCTTTCTTTCCTTAATTATTTCAAAATATAAGGAGTTGGATTTCAAGGGTGGGGTCAGTGAGTGACCCTACCTAATTTTGGGTGAGGAACACATTTCTGTAATAATATTTATGGTTTTTCCACTCATTCTTAGGTTAATTTTACTATTATTAGTTTTATGTTATTTTTGTTACTTTTGCAGCTTGCTCTGCAATAGTAGCAAGCTGACACAAGGAATAAATAATTAAAAAATTAATTATTTAGGGATATATTTCTGGCCAGACCCCTAGTTTTGAGCTCTCTCATACCAGGAACCTTGCAGTCCTTTAGCTACAGAGACTGATGAAAATAATGGAATAATAATAATAATAATATTCCAAAGATAAACACTTAAAAAGCTCAAATAATAGATATGTTTAAGATCTGGTGGAAGGTTTTAATTGGTTTGGTTAAAAGGTTTGTCAATTTTTGATAGAAAGAGGGGCCACATTATTATACTACTGGGGATCTTGACAGACAGATAACCTCTCTTCAAGGGGCCTCCTTAGTAAGTTTAAGAACCTTTGAATGATAATGGGTGCCTTATAAGGACTTATCCACTGATTATTGAAATAACTTAAGATGATTTTCTTGATTAACTGTTGAGCTATGCTACCAGTTAATGATAAACTCTGATTGATGATTTTCTTAGACTAAAATGTATGATCATTGCATGTTTGGAAAGTAGAAAAGATACAAAAAAGTGGCATGTATTTATACTGAATATAGTTTGCCCAAGAATGGGTGTGAATGAGTCCTTAACTTCCTCCTCTTCTTGAATAGCATTCTAAGAATGCGGGTTTTCCCTTCACCCTTCCTCTTACTTTTAATGTCTTTGGTATTGGTCTTTTTGTGCTTTTATTTGAAATGTTCAAATAAGCACTCATCTTTCTTTTCTTTACCTTGATTAACTTTCCGTTTTTCATTTCTTTGTTCTGTTTTGTGATGGTAGCGCTTTTGGTTAATGAAGTTATTGTTTTTAACTTACTCGCAAGTTCTTCTGCATTCTTGTCTATAAGCTTTTGAGCTTTCTTGCTTGAGAAATCTCTGAGTGCATTTGTTGCTGTATCATGATTATCCTTTTTTGGATTTTAGGTTATTAATGCTGCGGGCGCATTGACTGTTTTCACTGGTCCACTGTCAGTTGCTGCAACCGCATGCACTTTGGCGCATTCTAGTGCTTCAGATGGCTTCTGCAACGCCCGCTTCTCTGTTAATTTCTCTTGTGTTTCCATGCCTGTCACCACCCTGTTACATATTGATTGATTTGAGTGTACCATAGACAGGTTAGCTGATAATTCCCTTCCAACACACCCCCTTACACTCGGATCAATCCGGTTCTTTGGTACCAGTCCAATCATGGTTATAAATTTCAAGTACTTTGCTCGATCCAAAGCTTTGGTGAAAATATCTGCAATCCTCTCGTTGGTTGGTACATATTCCAATTTTATTTCTCTATTATTTACTAGATCCTTAACAAAATCATAATGAACCATGACGTGTTTTTTCCTTGCATGGTACACCGGATTCTTTGATAGCTGAATTGCACTCTGATTGTCTGAGTTTAGGATTGTCTTATCTTCAATGATTCCAAAGATATTGACTGTTAATTTCCTCAACCAGGATGCCTCCTGTGCCGCTGAGAGGTAGGCCCTGTATTCTGCTTCTGCCGACGAAATGCTTACTCCTCCTAACTTCTTGGTTCTCCACAATATTAATCCTCCCCCCATATGAAAACAGTAACCATTATTTGATAGGCTCTTTTTGTCTTCCGCGTAACTTGAGTCAACGTATCCAATCAGGCTCATTATATCGTTTGGCCTATAGATAATCCCAAATTCTGCAGTTCCTTTAAATACTGCAAAACTTGTTTGAAAGCTGCCCAATGTTTTTCATTTGGGTTTTTTAAGAATTGAGAGAGTTTTCCTACTGCGTAAGTGATGTCCGTCCTAGTACATTGAGACAGATAATTTTGCAATCCAATAGCTGAATGTTAATCTAAATTTCTTTCCTTAAACTCCTTAGCTTCTTCCTCTGTTGCCTTAACAAGTGAAATATTTGATTGCATTGGTGTACCTGTAGTCTTGCAGTCCTTGAGGCCATATTCAGTAAGTAGGTCTTTTACATAGTGTGTTTGATTCAAGAGCATGCTTCCATCTTCAAAATAATCAATCTTTATCCCTAGAATGTGTTTTGCTATGCCCAGATCTTTAATCATGAAATTTTTAGAAATTTGTTCTAGTACTTTATCCGTTTCCTCTCCTACCAGTATTAAATTTTTCACCCACGCAAACGCTAAACTTCCTTTGTCTGATATGAATAAACAGGGATCGGCATTGCTGATTTGATATCCATTTATAGTAAACCATAATGTTAATGTGTTTACCACCCCCTTGCCGCCTGTTTTAATCCATACAAGCTCTTTTTAAGTTTTATGAAATATTTTTTGGGGTTTTCAATAACTTTCCTGGCAACCTCCAGCGTGTAAGTTCCTTGTTTTGTCTCAGCTAACAAATCTAAAAATCCCTTGGGTATGCTAATGTACACTGCTTTTGCTTCATTTAATTCAGAGTTTAGATAGGCTGTAACAAAGTCTGACTGTCTTGGTTTGATCCCGACTTGTGTTTCATAATTTAGAATGTATCTCATTGTGCTGAGTCTTCCCGTGGGTGAGAAAGTTTCTATGACTTCTTTCTGTTTTAATCCTTGTGCAACGCATCTTGCTTTATATCTTTTTAACTTGCCGTCTGTGTCAAATTTTTTTATTTAACACCCATCTGGTATTAATTAATGACTTGTTTTTGTCCCTATCTTCTGATTTCATAATTTCAAACACTCCATTCTCAATTATTGAATATATTTCAATAAATATTGTTTTTTTCCATTTGACCCATTCTAGGGATTGTTTGGCTTTTTTATAACTATCTGGTACAATTGCGTTTTCCTTTACAAAGGTTTGGTAAGCCATTGCTTTGAGTACCGGATTGTCTGAGTTTTCTTCTTTGCTTAATTTCATTCTCAGATCACTTCCGTTTGATAGCTTTGCTAGAAAGGCCGCCCAATTTCCATACCTTTTTGTTGGTATTCTGTTTCTCCCGCTTTTCCTGACGTTTGGTGTGTTTTCAATCTTCTCAATTAGTCTGAGAGAGTTATTTTCTATGTCCTCTGGTCTTTCTTCTTTGTTTGGTTCTGTGTTAATCACTTCGCTTCTTTCACCCCCCTGATTAATACAGCTATTGTTTTTTCTTCCTTCTGGAGTTTGGTCTTCCACTATCCCATCAGCTGACTCTTCTTTGACTTCTACAACGGTTTCACGGTGATTTTTTGTTTCTTCAAGATTGCCTATTCCCATAGTATTGATTGGTTCTATTTCTAATTCACAGTCTCCGTCTCCATCTTCTTCCGTTACCCTGCTGGTGCCAGTCCCCTTACTGAAAACAACATCTTGTGATCTGATACCTTTACCCTTGTCTGAGTCCCACAACCAACAGGAATGGATTTCTTCATTGAACCCAACCAACTTTCCTTTTTGGCACCTAGCATCTAAATTTCCTAGTTGTTCAAAATGGTGATTACTGTATAACAGTTCTGATCCAATTGGTCTAATACTTGCCAGTTTTGGCTTCTTACCCCACATCTTCTCATAGAGGCAGGTATGTTGGTTGAGGTTATACAAGAAGGACGCTGCCATTATCATTTCTGCCCACAAGTTCTTAGGTAGTCCGGAGTCAATGATCAGAGTCCTGCTGTTTTCCACCAGCGTTTGGTTCATTTGTTCAGCCTTCCCATTGTTTTGGGGGGTGTTCCTTGTGTTAACTATGTGCGTGATTCCTTTCTGCGTAACCCACTCCTTCATATCCTGATTGACAAATTCACCTCCGCCAGAGCTAATTATTCTTTTCACTATTTTTTTGCAGCTGTTTTTCTATCAAGTTGACGAAATTGAGAAACGCTTGTTGTGACTGACTTTTAGCTTTTAAAATCTTGACCCACATGTATCCGCTAGCCATATCAACTCTAGTCAAAAAAAAATTGGATCCTCCTAATGAGGTTGGTGTGATTGTTCCTACCACATTGACTGACAATTCTTCTCCTGCAATATTTGTGCGCTCTTGTTCCTTTTGGAAAGGTCTTCTGGTGGTTTTTCCCATCTTGCATGCTTCACAGTCAACACCATCTCCTTGATGGCCCCTTGCTTGGTGTTCTTCCATTGTAAGGTTACACCTGAACTTTTTCCTCTCTAGGCTTAAAAATGGTATTTTATCTTTAACTTTCCCTTTTATTAGAACTTCCCAATCCTTCTTAACTTGGAACTCTTCATTTGTAACTTTCAATATTTTTGATCCTCCCTCCCACAGAGATATCTGTGGGACTAAGCAGTAGGGCAACTCCGGGACATGGTATGCATTACGGAAGACTACAGTAGTATTATCTGAGTACAATGTAACATCCCCTTTGCCCACTATATCCACGCTACGCCCTACCTCTCCAATACCTACCTTCCCTTCTATTTCTTGATAATTTTCAAAATCGGTCTTGTTCACAAACATTTGATTGGATGTGCCGGAGTCTAATAAGATCAAATTACTGTTTCCAATGGCTGCTGTGTTTCCAACAACTGTTCCCGTAATAGCACAAATTACTTTCCCTTTGTATGGTTTAGTTTCCAAGTCACCAAGGTTGCCGAATATCTCCAATTCAGTTAGGATTGCATTATAGTGCTCTGGGTTTTGAGAATTTCTGTCTTCATCAATTGGTTTGTAGAACTCAACAGACTCGTCAGCTGGGTTTAAGTTAATGACTTTGTTGATGTAGCTGATGTCATCCATCACACCCTTGTTCTGGTCTTCAATTTGAACATTACTCATGAACGCGACGGATCTGGTTTCTTTCTTGGCTTCTCCAACGTTGGCCCTGGGCGGAGCGAACTTATAATTGGTCCAGTCTTTCCGGCATTGTTTGGCTGCATGACCCTCAATGCCACAATTGTAGCATTTCATCTGTTTCCTTGGTGCTTGGCCCATCATGGCCAAATTATTGGACTTCTTGACTTTGAACTGTAAGTGGTCACTTTCTAATTTACTTATGACGTCTTCAATTCTTAATGCTGATCCATCTGAGATCATTATCCTAACCAGCAATTCAAATTATTTTGGTAAATTGTTTAGGATAAGTAACGCAAGCACTTGTTCATTAATTTCTAGATCCGTGGTTCAAATCTTGCTGATATTTCCCCTGGCCATCTTAACAAATTCTTTAGTTTCCTGGAACTTGAGATCAATGAATTCTTGGAGAGCAATCATCTGATGGTGAGATTTCTGTCCAGCATATTTCTTTTTGAAAAGCTCCCATACTGCCAAGCCGTCCCCTTCTTTATCTGGGCCTAATTCTCTATTAACTATTGCTATATGCTCTTTGTCTAGGTGCTTCATAATCAACACATATATTTGTAGGTTCTTTGCTGTAATTTAGTCTGTACTTTCCCGTTTAATTAACGCCATAAGTCCTAACCCTTATAACTCTGTGCGGATCATGGTTGCCCAGGTCGCGTAGTTCTTGCTATTGAGTCTGTATTGCTTTGAATCTGTTGTATTCTCCATTTTTGTTTTGTTTTAGGTGGTTTTATATTTTTGAGAAAAAAACCAGAGATGATAAGTGATGTTTATAACTCTGGTGATGTGTTTGTTTGTTGGTACTGATAATGTCTTGGAATAACTTAAGATGATTTTCTTTATTAACTGTTGAGCTATGCTACAAGTTAATGATAAACTCTGATTGGTGATTTTCTTAGACTAAAATGTATGATAATTACATGTTTGGAAAGGAGAAAAGATACAACAAAGTGGCATGTATTTATACTAAATATAGGTTGCCCAAGAATGGGTGTGAATGAGTCCTTTAATTCCTCCTCTTCTTGAATAGCATTCTAAGAATGCGGGTTTTCCCTTCACCCTTCCTCTTACTTTTAATGTCTTTGGTATTGGTCTTTTCGTGTGTTTATTTGAAATGTTCAAATAAGCGCTCATGTTTCTTTTCTTTACCTTGATTAACTTTCCGTTTTTCATTTCTTTGTTCTGTTTTGTGATGGTAGCGCTTTTGGTTAATGAAGTTATTGTTTTTAACTTACTCGCGAGTTCTTCTGCATTCATGTCTATAAGCTTTTGAGCTTTCTTGCTTGAGAAATCTCTGAGTGCATTCTTTTCTGTATCATGATTATCCTTTTTCGGATTGTAGGTTATTAATGCTGCGGGCGCATCAACTGTTTTCACTGGTCCACTGTCAGTTGCTGCAACCGCATGCACTTTGGCAGATTCTAGTGCTTCAGATGGGTTCTGCAACGCCCGCGGCTCTGGTAATTTCTCTTGTGTTTCCATGCCTGTCACCACCCTGTTACATATTGATTGATTTGAGTGTACCATAGACAGGTTAGCTGATAATTCCCTTCCAACACTGATATGGCCAGGAAAAACAGCACAATGTCCAAGGCAGGAAGGGAAACACTCACTCTGACTCAACAATCCACAGAAAAGCCTGCAAAGATTCAGTTAAATGGTTTCAGGGCTGATGGGGTTGATTGCCAGACTAAAATTCAATGAATCAGGTTGGTTAGTTTGGGGAAGTAATGATAATACTGAAGACTAGTTAATAATTCAATTTCTTATCTCCTTATAAGCACTTGACTAAAAATTAAACAGTTTTTGATTGATAATAATAAATTCCTGGTAAAAATGATGGGGAATAATGGATCCAAAGAGGTCTTCATAAATACCTTTTGGGGTGATAATGAGCTTCTCAGGGCACATAGAGAGGGCTTTTCTCATGGGCTGAGACTGGAAAGCCATTCAAGGAATTTTTAGCACTTCCACTTGATGCTTTCAATCAGATGTCCTCAGATCTGCTGGATTTCTGTACTATTTTAGCCAAAAAATCTGTTAATTTTTTAATGGCTTAATTCTGATCATTTTGCACTTATCCCTCATTTGTACAAGTAATATTGGTTTAAAGTAGACAGATGCAGAATTTTACTAATTTTCCACCATCTGCTGAGCATTCAGGTAATTTTTAATAATTTTTATGGCCACTCCTTGTAGTTTTTTGTGGTCTTCAAAGATTAGGATCTGTCTGTTTGGTGGTAACCTTCAATATTGCATTTATTATTTAAAACACTTTAAAATCAATTATATAATTTTTTTATCTATTTTTTAAGTTTTTTAGATCATTTGCAATGCATATGTCACATTATTACATATGCCAGGTAAACCCTACTAGGTTGTAGCTCCTGTGAGCAGTACCTGCTTTCAGACTTGTAACGACTGATCCTGACATGGGGATCAGTCCATTCAGATGCGTGTGGGGTAGTATCTGCTGCATGCGTTGCAAAATTGGCTGTGTTTGGGACTTCTGTACGCAGGAATGTGATGTTACAGGTACGTAGGGGTTGTTTAGGGACGCAGGACTGCATGCAGCAATTGTGACATAACACATTTCCGTGTTTAACTCCTAAAATATACACAACACCTCAATTCTGATTAAATTTTAGGTGTGAAAAATATAAGTGACAATATCTTTGAAATATTAAATTGACCAAAAGGTGCCATATTGGTGCCATTACATTTTGGATAATTCTTCTTTAATTATTCAAAATATGAAGGAGTGGTATTTCAAGGTTGGGGTGTTAAAGTGACCCTACCTTGTTTTGGGTGAGAAATACATTTCTGGAATAATCCTTTTGGATTTCCCACTCCTTCTTGATATTTTGATTTATTTGTTTTTATTTTGTATCTTTGTTACTTTGACAGGTTGCTCTGTACATAGTAGCAAGCCAAAAATAAGAGCAAGTGCAAAGTTTGGAGTTTGGTTTGATTAAAATGGTTTAAATATATTTTTAAAGAGGGGCCAAAGCTCATAAAAGACTGGGGATATTTATTGAAACATCCTCTCTTCAAGGGTCTCTTTTGGACTGTGTAAAGACCTTGGTACAATGAGGTCCTAAGTGATTACTCAAAAGGGGTTTACACAAGGGGAATGGGTGGACTGGCTGTCTCACAGCACTTATTCCTGTTGACAAGCAGGAGATAGTGTACTTACTTCAGCATTCACTCCAAGATTCTTGCAGAAATTCACAGTTTGAAAGGGTCTCAGTACAATTGTTGGGTTTTTTTCTGATATTCTTTGATAAATTAATGATGGGGTGTAGAATGAATAATTATAATATCAGAATGAGGCCATAAATCACTTTTTTATCTCTCATAAACACTTGATCCCAGGTCCCAATTGGTCTGTATTGATTATTCAAAAATTACTGGTGGTTCAATCATCCAAAAAGGACTGTATATATACCTTTTTGGGCTAACAGGACCTTCCAAGAGTATGTAGAGAGGGTTTTGATTGTGGTGGTCTATGGCTAGAATACTGGCCAGGATTATTTTGGCACGTATTCTTAGTGCTTTCAAGAAGCTGGACCTTTCTTTTTCATATTTATGGGTGAAATAATTATCAGAATCCGTTTAAATATCAATTTATTATTTTTTCTGTTCTGGAATTTTTCCTAATTTTGTATTATGTTCTTCTAATTGAAATGGTGAGAAGTGGGTTCTTGCAGATTGTACACCATTTTCTGAACATTTTGGTAGTTTTTTTTAATAGTTTTTAGGGGAACTCCTTAATATTTTTTTTGGTTCATAAAGGTTTGACAATAACATTTATGTAACAACCTTTATTATTATTTTCCCCAATTTTTTTGTATTATATTTTGAATTTCATACTTTTTGTTCAATATTCAGAGGTTTTAGAAATCCCTCTACCCATCAGTCAGGTTGTTACATATGCATGATGTATGCATGCAGTTTGTATCCCATTTCTGCAGTACCTGGCTGTCAGGAGTAGTGCAGTTATTCTTGACGCGCGCATACTTGACATCTGTGTGTGGGAATCCAGCATCTGCAGCCAGAAGCATATGGCATGTGGGTTTCTTGACAGGTGCCTAAATATTGAGTGTCAGGCGCGTGTACCCTTGTTGTATAAATGCGGGGCTGTGCGTGGGAATTGTGAAACAAAACAAATCCAGTTGTAACTCCTAAAATATACACAACACCTTGATTCTGAGTGAATTTTAGGTGTGAAACCTATACATGAAATTGTATGTGAAAGATTCAAATGGCCAAAGAGCACCATACTGATGTCCTGTCTTTTTTTTCATTTCTTTATATAATTGTCCTTAAAATATAAGGAGTTAGAATTCAAGGGTGGCTTGGTGAGTGACCCTACCTTATTTTTGGTGAGGAATCCAAATATGTAATAAAAGTCCAGGATTTATCACTCTTCTTATTTTTATGATTTATTTTTATTTTTATTATAATTTGACAGGTTTCTCTGTACAAGTAGCAAGCTGACATTCCCCCACTCCAAGATATGTCTATATCTGAAAAAAAATTTGGGTTCAATTTTTGTTATTGGCTCCATAATTTCTTAGGTGTATGTGTCCATCTGGAATTTTTTTTTCAGTTAGCCATTAATCATTATCAGCAGATTCTCCTTTATATCTGACCAGGTAAATTCTAATATCTTTCCCATTGATCCTTTCCTTCTTATCTTTGAGGATCTTGCAGATTTTACCTCTTCCTTTATCAGGGTCAGCTTCCACAGGTATCTCTGTTGGAGGGATTTTTCCTCCTTCCCTTGGTTGAAATGTTTTGATTAGGCTTACTGGGAATACTTGGTGTTTCCTGGAAATTTCATCACTAAGGATGACTTCTACAGCATTCTTTCCATGAAAACTTCTTGATGGTGAATTTTACTACAATGGCAGGTCTCAATTTCCTGTTCCCTGAAAGGTTGTTAAAATTAGTGGTTGAGATCAGGACTTGGTCTCCAATTATAAAATCAGGTTCTTTATTATTTCTGTCCCATCTCTGTTAATTATATTCAACAGCCTCTTGAAAAAATTTAGCATCATGTTTATTTTCTATTTCTATCATTTTCTTGAAGTCTACTGAGGTAGGATGTATATTCACCATGTCTCTATTAATTTTTTCTTTGGGTAGCTTGGGTATCCATCCTCTTTCCAGGACATAGGGAATTTCTTTGGTGGTAGAATGTTTGCTGCTGTTGTAAGCCATTTCCAGGGAAGGTAAAAGACTAACCCAGTCATGGAAATATCCATCTTTGTTTTTTTATTCTATTCCAAAGCAGCAGAATCTTCTGAGAATGTCCTCTGGAGTCTTGATCATTCTTTCAGCTTATCCATCATTTTGTGGAAGGTAAGCTTTATAGAAGGCTATGTTAGTTCTCAACATATCATGAAGTTTTCCGCAGAATTCAGATATGAACTTGGGGTCTCTATCACTTATTATAATCTTGGGTACTTGTACTTCTGCAATGAGCCTGTTTCAGAACAGTAAAGCTACTTCCATGGCAGTATCCTCTATGTGGTTTTTCAAGAATTTGGCTTTCTTTTTGAGTCTATCCACTATGACTAGGAATAAGTTGTAAAAGTAAGCTCCTCTTGGAGGTAGTCCTGTGACAAATTCCATTTTGATGATTTTCCATCTATTCTTGGGCTCAGTGATCTTTAATAATCCAAATCTCTTCCCAGTAGTTCTGCTAGATTTTTGGAAAGTTTCACAGCTAGAAAAATAATTGATGGTTGATTCTCTCCAGTTAATCCACCAGGCTGTTTATTTGAACAATTCTAAATTCCTGTCAGTAGGTAAGTTTCTGGAGGAGCATTTATGATTGCATTCAGCTAGGATATGTTTGATATGTTCCTCCTTAGTCAAAACTAGGAAACTGGAGTTTTGATGTCTGTAATATACTAATCCATCCCATAAAGTAAATCTTGCAGCTTTGTATATTTTCAGTAATGTCTCAGGCAAGCTGTTGATTAGTTCACATGGAGGTTCATTGCTTTTCATGATAGAGATCAGGGTTCTCATACTAAGGCTTTAAGTTTTCCTAATGGATTAAAACAAGGATTCATCTAATTCACAGAGTTGTATTGAAGTAATTGGAGTTTCAAAGTCAAGCAGTTTTATGTTCAGTATGGGCAAAATTTCATGATCTTCTGGATCATGAGCAGGGTTGCTAGAGTCATTAGGTAGACCATTCCTACTCAGAATGTCAACATTCTGGTGTTTGCTACCTGCTAGATGGACTATAGTCATCTTTCCTCTATACTGCTGAATGGCTATCTTCAATCTAAACATATGCCAGCTTGGCGGTCTCATGTTCATTAGATTTCTAACGGAATTTCAATCAGTGATCATCACAAAGTTAGTGGCTTCAAGGTAGTCATGGAGTTTTTCTAAAGCCCATACTAGAGCAAAGCATTTCATTTGGCTGGAACCATATCTTTTCTCAGTACCTTTGTCAGCTTACTAGATGCCAAGGACCTCATTCCTTCTAGCTACTAAAGGTGATAGAAAGTTTGGATCAAAAATAAGATAAAATGCCAGGTGTATGATTTGGCTAAAAGGGTAAAATTTATTTGTATATTTATAAAATAAATTTAAATGGAGGGGCCAAGACCTTAATGGGGTTTTTGAGCCCTCCGGAACACAGGTATATGTCTTTTAAGGAAAATAAAGGAGCAATTGTGGTGCCTTTGGGGTTGAAAAGGATTCCTTTCAAGAAGTGTGTGTGTAATTTCCTTGGGGTATAGGTTATGCAAAACCTACAAAAAGGGTATAAGTCAGCAGGATCACTTACTAGGTCTAGATCCGGACTTATTCTTGATGAATGGGCCAATATTCAAGGATTCAGGGTTCTGGAAGTTGGTACTAGGGCAGGCTGAATGTTTGGTTGTTCAATTTGGCCAAAAAACAGGGATTCAAGAATTATGGTCTACAGTCTTGTCAGAAAATGGTCCAGGATCACACACTTATTTCTTATAAGGGTTTGATGGCTTGAGGAAGAAAATATCTGAAGCAATAATGACTATATAACTGGATGAATGTGGTAGAAATAGCTGGGGGAAGGTCCTTTATTTATATTGTTTGGGTCCCCTCATGGTACAGTCCGTTTGCCAGCCAAAGGATGGTGACCTAGGCTAGTTCTGAGGCCAAGGAGCCATCAGTGTGTTCGTGTGGACCTGCTCTAGTTACTACAGAGGTACAGGAAGCCCTATGTCATCATGCTTGGGGCTTGATACACATTTCCAAGCCTCAAGTGATATCATTGTACCAGCCATGTATCCTGATTTGAGGCTAACAATTTAAGTACAGGCCCTTGTTTACTGAGGCTAGGGACTTGAAAGTATGTCCTAGACCTCTCAAACCTGTTCGCAACTTCGATTTTGAGGCCTTATTGGTCATTATTGGTTGTGTATGGGCTAATTTGTACTGTAACAGCCACAAATACATACAGGGGCCTTTCTTCCTTAATTGGGTGATACAGGGTGTATCTGAGGTTTGGAGACTTTTTGGAGTGTTCTGGCCCAAAGCAGGGCATCTACTGAAGCTATTGTGACTGTCTTGGGGTGCTACATTATCTTCTTAGTACTGCAATAGGGCTGTAACATTCCTTTTTGGGAAAATTACAGGAGCCCTGTATCTTCTAATGTGTACATATTACATTTAGGGTGATACAGGGTTTATCTGAGGTTTGGGGGCTTTGGGAGTGTTCTAGCCCGAAGCAGGACATCTGCTGTAGCTATAGTGGTTGTCCTGGGGTGCTACAGTATCCTCTTAGTACTGTAATAGGGCTGTAACATCCCTTTTTGGGAAAATTACAGGAGCCCTGTATCTGCTAATGGGTACATATCACAATGGGTAAATATTACATTAGGGTGCAGGGCCCTAAATTCCGAATTTGTGGTGGGTAAGCTTACATAATTATGGGTTTCTGACAAAACCTTTGGTCAGAAACCAGTACTTGCGGATGTTACAGGCAAGGGTACATGAGTGAGCATAGTTCTACCTGAAGGAGTCGGAAATGGGTGGTGGTGCCAGTGGATGACCCTACCTAAATTGGCACCACAAATCCATTTTTTTTAATAATATTTTTTGGATTTCTTACAAATTAAGGCTTTATTCCTTATTTTTATTTTATTTTATTATTTCTGTATTTATTTATTAATTCATTTATATTTTATTTGTTTTAGGCTTTAGTCAGTTGGCTCTGAATAGTAGCCAGCTGACATTCCCCACTTCCAAGATTTGTGTACCCAAAAAAAAGGTTTTCAGTCTTTCCTCTTTGCAGCTCTGAAATTCCTCAGAAGGATGGGGCCATCTGGTATGTTATTTTCTGGTAGCCACTCATCTTTGTCTTCTGATTCTCCTCTGTATCTGACCAGGTACAACCTGACATCCTTTCCATTCACTCTTTAATTCTTTTCTTTGAGGATTTTGCTTACCTTGTTCTTGCTCCCTTCCTGGGGGATTTCTAAGGGAATATTCTGGGCAGGTGGGTCTTCAGATTCCCTGTGGCTATAGTGCTTAATCAGACTAACCGGAAAGACTGGTTGTTTCTTGGACAATTCCTTGTTGAGGATAACTTCAACTGCATTCTTTCCATGGAGCATTTTAATGCAGAAAGGGCCTTAAAGTCAGGTTCCTTGTGGCTTTTGTCCCATCTAGTTTTATTATACTCAACAGCTTGCTGTACACATTCTTGAGCATGATGATTATCTTTGTCCAACATTGCTACGGTTCTCAGCACAAGACCTATCTTCTCCAAGTGTGTTTCCCAATCATCAGAGTAGATGATAATATCATTGATATACACCATCATCCACCCTTGCCGGATGAAAGTTCCAAAGACTGTGTCCATCATTCTTTGAAAATGGGAAGGAGCATTCTTTATCCCAAAAGGCATCCTCAGGTACTCATAGATGCCTAAGTGAGAGATAATCCTCATATATTTTTGACTTTTAGCTTCAATGGGTATCTGGAGGAAGCCTTTCAGCATATTCATTGAAGTAATGTACTTTGCTTTTGAAAGATTATGGAGGGAATGATCTATTCTTGGAATAGGGTAGTAATCTGCTTTAGTGTAGTTGTTAAACATTTGGAAATCTCCAACCATCCTAGACTTGTTGTTATGTCAAGCTATTATTACCGGAGTGGTGATTTCTACTTGCTCATTATGTCCTACTTTCCTAAGGACTCCCAAATCCATGAGCTCAGTTATGTGTTCTTCCAATGCCACTTGGGACTTAGGGCTTGCTGGGTAAGCAGGTCTCCTCAAGATAGGGGGAAAAGGAGGTTCTATAGTCAGAGTTAGCACCAAGTCATGTCCCTTGATGTTACCTATGGGATGATCTTTGGTGCAAAAGGCACCCATGTTTTCAAAACATAAGTTGACTAGGTTGTTTTTCTGATCAGAGGTGAGTTTATCATTAAGAGAAGCTTGAGAAAAATATTCACTTTTAAAAGTCTCTAGAGGTTTGTTTTCTACGGAGGTTGATATGTGACAGATCTGGAATTTCTTTTTCCATTCTCCTCCAATGGTGAAGTATTGGTCCTTGCTCTTGATCAAATCAATCCCATACAAGCAGAAAGCGTCATTTCCTAGTATTAAGTAATTACATAAGCTATTTTCCAAGAATACAAATTCAAGTTGAAGTCTTATAGATCCTTTACTGTGTGGGAAAACAATGGGCATGGTTACAACTCCTAAGGTGTCCATAGCTGAATTGAAACTACTGAACTTGGCCTTGGGCACAGGGAGTAAGTTTTCTTTCCACTTGGGGTAGTGACAATCTAAGAAATCAGTGCTGGTGCATGAGCAAAAAGCTCCACTATCAAGCAAAATTCTGACCGGTTTCTTTTCAAACAAACCAGTGTCAAAGCAGTTTTTACCCAGAGTGTAGCTCCTGCCAGTGACTGGTTTTACTGTCAAAGTTTTGGCGTCAGAGATGTGGTCTAAGTTCATGGATTCATCCCACTTCTGAGGTAGTTGAGGCTCTCCTTTAACATGATTAATTTCAATGCTAGAACCTATATCTCCTGAGATGACATTGACAGGGCGCAAGTCTGGTTCTTCTTTGTGTTGTTGGATGACTAGGTCTAAGTTGTCACCTTCTTCCTCACTATCAGAGTTGCCATTGATATTATTTATCTTTTTTCTAGGATGAGGACAGTCAGGTTTTCTATGCCCCTTCTCTCCACAGTTCCAGAATTCAAGAGAGGGGTTGGCTTTAACAACAGCATTCCCTTGGGGAGCAGCTAGCACTAGTTCCTTACCAACCTCTTTTGCCTCTCTGGGGCGGGTCTGAAGCTCTCTGGGTCTGTCTCTGGGCTTTTTATTGAGTTCCATCATGTCAATTATTTCTTCCATGACTCCTATAAGGGCGGGGAGGTCAGCATCAATTGGTATCCTACACTGGACATTGTGTTCTAGGTGCCCTTTGCATTGTCCTAGTAATAGTTCATTGATCTCTTCTACAGAAGCTTGAGGATAGACACATTCAATTCTCTTTGTCTGAGTCAAGCACCATTGGTGGGGGTGGTCTCTAACTGTATCAAAGAAATCCTGCTCAAAAGCTTTGAGCATTTTCTTTTTCCAAACTCAGGTACCAAACTGTTCTTTTATCAGTTCTTTCCAATCCTCCCAAGGAGCATCTTCTACCAGTTCTCTTTTGGAGATAAACCAATCTAAAGCTACCCCTTCAAAAAGTCTGGGCAACCTTACTAGGGCTATTGTTTCTGGTAAACCAGAAGAAATGATATGGTGATCAATATATTTTATAAAACTTATATGATCATATTCTCCTTCTCCAGAGAACTTAGGCCAATCTGTGATAGGGGGCAACAATTTGATAGCTTGCTCCATGTCAGGAGAATAATTCCGGTGAGGAGGAGCAAGATTAAACCTAGGGTTGGGGAATCTAGGAGGAATAGGGCGCTCAGAATGGTTATTAGCTTCAGATTGGGAAATCTGAGACAATTTCATGTCCCTAATATCATTTTTAATCATATTAAGCTGCATATCCATTCGAGTTTTGAGCTCATTGATGGAATTATCCAACTGGTTTTTGTGTTCTCTCAAAATGTTTTCAAAGGAAACATTATTTGCAGAAGATTGGTGCCGAATTACATCTTCTCTTAAGGTGGAAAATGATTTCTCATAGTTTATCCTGTTCTTAGTTCTATCCTCTAAGATCATGGTCTTAATTTCTTCTAGATCAGAAGAAAATCCATTTTTGATAAGGGCAGTGGTTACTACCATGTTCAACTCAAGGAGATAATCAGGACTGCTCAATTTCTCTTCCAATTGGTGGATCTTTTGGAGGCACAAACAAATGTTATTGTCTAAAGCACTAAAGTTATTCCTAAGACTATTTGCAAAAGAACTATCTACAAATAGCTCTTGTAGGCCCCCTTTAAAGCTTGAGCTAGAGCTTTCACTTCTTCCCAAATTTTTGGATCTTTGAAATCCTCCTTTGGTTTCCTGTGATTGGAGGACCTTTGCTTTCCCTTTTTGTTGGGAGGAGGTTGGATCTTCTTGAGGTGATCCCATGGATTCCACCCCTTCACATACTCCTCTAGCTCTTGCTTGGTTATAAACTTTTGCAGAGCCTTTTGAGAGATCTGGGCCTGCCTGCAATAGAAGACCTGGATCTCATGTTGGCCTCTTTCTCCACTTGTACTACCTTTTGCCAGAAGGACATGTGTTCCTTGATCAGCATTTTCCAGGACTCCTCTTGCAGTCCTTGAGAAGGAGCTCGGGGGGAGGAGCTGGGAAGAGGAGCTGGGGATGGGATCCTCTGGATTGGCTGGATACCCAAGTCTTTCATTCTTTGTAGAGTCAATGGATGGATTATTACGCTTGGCTCTGGAGTGGGTGAGAGAGGTGAAGCGTCCATCTGGTCCTCTGGGTCAAGACATATTTTATTAAAAGCAATCAGTAAAACATATAGATGCTTAAAAAAAGTGAGATAATGTGGCTTACCCTCTGAGTTGGGAGTGGCCACAGATTCCTCTCTAGTTGGTGACCTAGGTTGGATAGGAGCTTCTACAACAGGGTAGTTGGGAACTATTACTGGAGTGGTGACTGGTGGAACTGCTACCTCTGTAGTGGCAGCAGTTGGAGTTGATGGGGCAGTTGGCGGTCCAGAAACTAGAAAGTACCAGATATAAGATTTATAAGTTAGTTTATAATTAAAAAATTTTAAAGAGATTTTCGGAAAAATCTCACTTTTTAATAGCTTGAATCTTATATGAGCAGGGGGTTGAGTCTTAGCCCAATCTCTGTGATACTTCAAGATGAGGTTGACACAAAACCTTTCTTCAAATTCTTGTTCATCTCTGAGTTTTGAGTGGAGAGAAATCAATTTCTTCTGTTTGAAAGGAGATAGAAGTTCCCAATCAGTTGGTTTGTAATTTTTGATATACTCTTCTTTTCGGAGTTTGAGGAGTTTAAGATAGTATTTAATAAGTTCTTCGTTGATCTTTAAAATCACTGCAGAGCAAGGAGTCCGGAAAAATATCAGAAGATAATTTTTCAGATTTTTTTTGTATTTTTTAAGTATTTTTGAAGTTTGGTAATTTATAATGATTTTTCAGAATTTTTGGTTAATTTTTGAAAAATTATTAAAAAATTATTGAAAATGGCACAGGATCAATAATTATATCAATTATTTCCCGACCAGACCCCCAATTGTCAGCCTACTAGATGCC
The DNA here is from genome assembly GCA_025617555.3 of Puccinia polysora. Lineage (NCBI taxonomy): Eukaryota > Fungi > Basidiomycota > Pucciniomycetes > Pucciniales > Pucciniaceae > Puccinia > Puccinia polysora. Next base: position 23,061,431 of record CM062631.1, read on the forward strand.
AAGGACCTCACTCCTTCTAGCTACTAGAGGTGATAGAAAGTTTGGATCAAAAATAAGATAAAATGCCAGGTGTATGATTTGGCTAAAAGGGTTAAATTTATTTATATATTTATAAAATAAACTTAAATGGAGGGGCCAAGACCTTAATGGGGTTGTTGAGCCCTCCGGAACACAGGTATATGTCTTTTAAGGGCAATATAGGATCAATTGTGGTGCCTGTGGGGTTGACAAGGATTCCTTTCAAGCAGGGTGCGTGTAATTTCCTTGGGGTATAGGTTATGCAAAACCTACAAAAAGGGTATAAGTCAGCAGTATCACTTACTAGGTCTAGATCGGGACTTATTCTTGATGAATGGGCCAATATTCAAGGATTCAGGGTTCTGGAAGTTGGTACTAGGGCAGGCTGAATGGTTGGTTGTTCAATTTGGCCAAAAAACAGGGATTCAAGAATTATGGTCTACAATTTTATCAGAAAATGGTCCAGGATCACACACTTATTTCTTATAAGGGTTTGATGGCTTGAGGAAGAAAATATCTGAAGCAATAATGACTATATAACTGGATGAATGTGGTAGAAATAGCTGGGGGAAGGTCCTTTATTTATCTGGTTGGGTCCCCTCATGGTACAGTCCGTTTGCCAGCCAAAGGAGGGTGACCCAGGCTAGTGCTGAGGCCAAGGAGCCATCAGTGTGTTCGTTTGGACCTGCTCTAGTTACTACAGAGGTACAGGAAGCCCTATGTCATCATGCTTGGGGCTTGATACACATTTCCAAGCCTCAAGTGATATCATTGTACCAGCCATGTATCCTGATTTGAGGCTAATAATTTAAGTACAGGCCCTTGTTTACTGAGGCTAGGGACTTGGAAGTATGTCCTAGACCTCTGATACCTGTTCGCAACTTCGATTTTGAGGCCTTATTGGTCATTATTGGTTGTGTATGGGCTAATTTGTACTGTAACAGCCACAAATACATACAGGGGCCTTTCTTCCTTAATTGGGTGATACAGGGTGTATCTGAGGTTTGGGGACTTTTTGGAGTGTTCTGGCCCAAAGCAGGGCATCTACTGTAGCTATTGTGACTGTCTTGGGGTGCTACAGTATCTTCTTAGTACTGCAATAGGGCTGTAACATTCCTTTTTGGGAAAATTACAGGAGCCCTGTATCTTCTAATGTGTACATATTACATTTAGGGTGATACAGGGTTTATCTGAGGTTTGGGGGCTTTGGGAGTGTTCTAGACCGAAGCAGGACATCTGCTGTAGCTATAGTGGTTGTCCTGGGGTGCTACAGTATCCTCTTAGTACTGTAATAGGGCTGTAACATCCCTTTTTGGGAAAATTACAGGAGCCCTGTATCTGCTAATGGGTACATATCACAATGGGTAAATATTACATTAGGGTGCAGGGCCCTAAATTCCGAATTTGTGGTGGGCAAGCTTACATAATTATGGGTTTCTGACCAAACCTTTGGTCAGAAACCAGTACTTGCGGATGTTACAGGCAAGGGTACATGAGTGAGCATAGTTCTACCTGAAGGAGTTGGAAATGGATGGTGGTGCCAGTGGATGACCCTACCTAAATTGGCACCACAAATCCATTTTTTTTAATAATATTTTTTGGATTTCTTACAAATTAAGGCTTTATTCCTTATTTTTATTTTATTTTATTATTTCCGTATTTATTTATTAATTCATTTATATTTTATTTGTTTTAGGCTTTAGTCAGTTGGCTCTGAATAGTAGCCAGCTGACATTCCCCACTTCCAAGATTTTTGTACCCAAAAAAAAGGTTTTCAGTCTTTCCTCTTTGCAGCTCTGAAATTCCTCAGAAGGATGGGGCCATCTGGTATGTCATTTTCTGGTAGCCACTCATCTTTGTCTTCTGATTCTCCTCTGTATCTGACCAGGTACAACCTGACATCCTTTCCATTCACTCTTTAATTCTTTTCTTTGAGGATTTTGCTTACCTTGTTCTTGCTCCCTTCCTGGGGGATTTCTAAGGGAATATTCTGGGCAGGTGGGTCTTCAGATTCCCTTATATTCAGTATGGGCAAAATTTCATGATCTTCTGGATCATGAGCAGGGTTGCTAGAGTCATTAGGTAGACCATTCCTACTCAGAATGTCAACATTCTGGTGTTTGCTACCTGCTAGATGGACCATAGTCATCTTTCCTCTATACTGCTGAATGGCTATCTTCAATCTAAACATCTGCCTGCTAGGCGGTCTCATGTTCATTAGGTTTCTAAAGGAATTTCAATCAGTGATCATCACAAAGTTAGTGGCTTCAAGGTAGTCATGGAGTTTTTCTAAAGCCCATACTAGAGCAAAGCATTTCATTTGGCTGGAACCATATCTTTTCTCAGTACCTTTGTCAGCCTACTAGATGCCAAGGACCTCATTCCTTCTAGCTACTAGAGGTGATAGAAAGTTTGGATCAAAAATAAGATAAAATGCCAGGTGTATGATTTGGCTAAAAGGGTTAAATTTATTTATATATTTATAAAATAAATTTAAATGGAGGGGCCAAGACCTTTTTGGGTTTGTTGAGCCCTCCGGAACACAGGTATATGTCTTTTAAGGACAATATAGGAGCAATTGTGGTGCCTGTGGGGTTGACAAGGATTCCTTTCAAGAAGGGTGTGTGTAATTTCCTTGGGGTATAGGTTATGCAAAACCTACAAAAAGGGTATAAGTCAGCAGGATCACTTACTGGGTCTAGATCCAGACTTATTCTTGATGAATGGGCCAATATTCAAGGATTCAGGGTTCTGGAAGTTGGTACTAGGGCAGGCTGAATGGTTGGTTGTTCAATTTGGCCAAAAAACAGGGATTCAAGAATTATGGTCTACAATTTTATCAGAAAATGGTCCAGGATCACACACTTATTTCTTATAAGGGTTTGATGGCTTGAGGAAGAAAATATCTGAAGCAATAATGACTATATAACTGGATGAATGTGGTAGAAATAGCTGGGGGAAGGTCCTTTATTTATATTGTTTGGGTCCCCTCATGGTACAGTCCTTTTGCCAGCCAAAGGATGGTTACCCAGGCTAGTTCTGAGGCCAAGGAGCCATCAGTGTGTTTGTGTGGACCTGCTCTAGTTACTACAGAGGTACAGGAAGCCCTATGTCATCATGCTTGGGGCTTGATACACATTTCCAAGCCTCAAGTGATATCATTGTAACAGCCATGTATCCTGATTTGAGACTAACAATTGAAGTACAGGCCCTTGTTTACTGAGGCTAGGGACTTTAAAGTATGTCCTAGACCTCTCAAACCTGTTCGCAACTTCGATTTTGAGGCCTTATTGGTCATTATTGGTTGTGTATGGGCTAATTTGTACTGTAACAGCCACAAATACATACAGGGGCCTTTCTTCCTTAATTGGGTGATACAGGGTGTATCTGAGGTTTGGGGACTTTTTGGAGTGTTCTGGCCCAAAGCAGGGCATCTACTGTAGCTATTGTGACTGTCTTGGGGTGCTACAGTATCTTCTTAGTACTGCAATAGGGCTGTAACATTCCTTTTTGGGAAAATTACAGGAGCCCTGTATCTTCTAATGTGTACATATTACATTTAGGGTGATACAGGGTTTATCTGAGGTTTGGGGGCTTTGGGAGTGTTCTAGCCCGAAGCAGGACATCTGCTGTAGCTATAGTGGTTGTCCTGGGGTGCTACAGTATCCTCTTAGTACTGTAATAGGGCTGTAACATCCCTTTTTGGTAAAATTACAGGAGCCCTGTATCTGCTAATGGGTACATATCACAATGGGTAAATATTACATTAGGGTGCAGGGCCCTAAATTCCGAATTTTTGGTGGGTAAGCTTACATAATTATGGGTTTCTGACCAAAGCTTTGGTCAGAAACCAGTACTTGCGGATGTTACAGGCAAGGGTACATGAGTGAGCATAGTTCCACCTGAAGGAGTCGGAAATGGGTGGTGCTGCCAGTGGATGACCCTACCTAAATTGGCACCACAAATCCATTTTTTTTAATAATATTTTTGGATTTCTTACAAATTAAGGCTTTATTCCTTATTTTTATTTTATTTTATTATTTCCGTATTTATTTATTAATTCATTTATATTTTATTTGTTTTAGGCTTTAGTCAGTGGGCTCTGAATAATAGCCAGCTTACAACCTTTGACCTGTCTAGAGATAAAGAGTATTGGTTTTTCTACTGGTTTATCATCTTCTATGATTTCCTGATGAATGCCAGATCCTAGTCCTTCCATGCTAGCATCTATGTATAGCTTGAAAGGTTTTCTGTATTTGGGTTGGATTAGCACAGGGGCTGTAGTCATAGCTAATTTGATTTCTTCATGATCCTTTACTGTCAGCTTGCTACTATTGCAGAGAAAGCTACAAAAGTAACAAAAATAACATAAAAATAATAATAATACAATTAACCTAAGAAGGAGTAGGAAAACCATAAATATTATTACAGAAATGTATTCTCCACCCAAAATTAGGTAGGGTCACTCACTGACCCTACCCTCAAAATCTAACTCCTTATATTTTTAAATAATTAAGGAAAGAAAGACCAAAATACTATGGCTCCACTATTGAGCTTTTGGTCAACTAAATATTTCACACAAATTATCACGTAGAGTTTTCACACCTAAAATTCAGTCAGAATTGAGGTTTTGTGTATATTTTAGGAGTTACGGACGGAAATGTGTTTTGTCACGATTCCCGCACGCAGCCACGGCAGCCAATGCACCCGCGCGCAGCTGAGATACAGCCCTGTCACTCCTTCAAGGTTGTGTACGCAGCCGCCGGCCTCTGACAAGTACGCAGCCACAGGACTATGGGTTGACAGAGTGACAGGCGGCCTGAGAGGCTTAGGTACCGCGTAAACATGCTACACCCCACAGGGGAACATTCTACATATGTAATAAATATTCCTGTGGATAGTAGATAGTCTAAAAGTACATAATATTATATAAAAATACTTAAATAACCCTTATACGTATTTTTTATTAAATATAATTCAAAGTACCAAGAACTTCGAAAATAAGACAATGAAAGCTTCTAAAAATATATTAAAATATTTTAATATACTTTGATGGGAATTCCCAGACATCAATATCTTTGTGACATACTAAGAAAACTAATGATGTAACAATATTTCATGAATTCCCATGACTTATATTTTTAAGTAATTATTTTAGTAAATCAACTGGAACTGAAAAATAAGGAGTAAAATCAATATCATGACTTTACTCCATTTATTTGATAAATAATGAGAACTCACATGACATCAGCATTTCCGTAGAAATGTCTATTTATATAATCATTAAATTACTGGGAACATTTACTAAGGATACTCAATTAAATAATACATAAATGGGACAGATTAGTGTTATTCACACGTCCTAATATCTATTATAAAGTAGAATAATTCCCATAACCTGAAAAATTAGATGCTACCCGTGCTATAGCACCAAGAAAACATGATAGGATACCCCTGTTTACCCTGCTAGCCTTAGTGTCCATCCCTTTGAGCACCTACAACCCTCAGAAGGACAATGTTGGGACTCCAAAAGCTGTAAATAAAGAGCTCTTTTGAGGATATTGATGGGCAGAGACCCAGTTATATTTATATCCAGACACCATGCCAAGGTAATCAAGTACTTATAAGAGATAAATAAGTGATTTATGGCTAAGTCTTATCAATAATATCCTTCCTCAACCTCTTTTTTATCAATTAAAACTGCTGAACAACCTTATAACCCCAGTATACATGTTTAACCCATCAGTGCATGTCTCAAACAGATACTCAAAGGATTTAATAATATACCAGTGAGTTTTATTATCCTTTTCTCTGTCGTTGAAGCTTGGCAACAAGACCCTGCCACTCCACTGTGTATTTTATATACATATTATCTTTGGGTAAAATATCCTTTAAAATAAAGAGCCCAAAGTAACCAGGACTACGTGTTTTCATACTGAAATCCCTGAAGAGAGGTGTTAAAGATCCCCAATATAATTGTGGCCCCTCTATAAAAATATTTAATAATCAATTTATTCATCTTGATTTAAAACAATAAACCATAACCAAACCACTTCAACTTGCAATAAGCTTAATCCAAATATTTTACAGATTTTTGCTGCATTTATTAACTAATATATTTATTATTCATTCTATCACCTCTGGTAGCTAAAGGATAGCAAAGTTCTTGGCATCCAGGAGTCTGACATTTACCCTTTCATGAGTCATCTCAAAGAGTGTTTTCTTGTTTCAGATTTTTTACAAACATTTAGTCATTCATGCAACATTGGGTAATTACTTTCTGTAATAGCTTCAGAATCTGATGAAAGACAAGATTTCAGTCTTTTTTTGGGGCATTTTTCTATTCATAACAGCATCTGTCTTGATTTGATCAGATGTGAGGTTTAGACCAGATACTATATGCCCTAAGGCTTTGAGTAATCTATACCCAAAGTTGCACTTCTTCATGGATACTTTTAATCCTATGTTAGAGAAATTTTTCAGAACTAATCATACTTTTTCCATATGGGTATTCCAATCATCAGTGTAGATTATGACACCATCAATGTATACCATCATTCAGCCTTGCCTAATAAACTGGACTAGTACTGTATTCACCATTCTTTGGAAGTGGGATGGATCATTTTTGATTCCAAAGGGAATTCTTAGATACTCATATATCCCTAGATGGAATATGATTCTCATGAATTTCCTACTCTCAGGACTGATAGTGATCAAATGAAATTCTTTCAACATTTCCATGGTAGTGATAAACTTAGCCTTTGAGAGGTTATGGAGATCATGGTCAATCCCAGGGATAGGATAGTATTCAGCTTGAGTTTAGTTATTCAGCATCCTAAAGTCTCCAACCATTCTTGATTTGTAATTATTCCAAGCTATAATCACTGTTTTAGAGACATCTACTTTTTAATTATGTCCTACTTTCCTTGAAACTTGTAGGTCCATCAATTCCTGGATGTGAGTTTTAAGGGCAGCTCTTGATTTTGGGCAAGAAGGGTAATCAGGACTCCTAAGATTTGGAGGTGGAGGAGTTTTAATGGTTAAGGTATGAATCATTTCATGGCCTTTAATATTACCAATAGGGTGATACTTAGTGCAAAATGTGTTTTGATTTCCAAAGAAAACTTGGAGAATATCCTGTTTTTGGTCTTCACTTAACTGGGAATTCAAAGATGCTTGGGATAAATATTCCTGGTTGAAAGTCCCCAACTTTTTCTCATAGGTGGAATCAGAAGTTTGAGAATTAACATGGCATATTTTGAAATTTTTGTTCCAATTTCCTCCTATAGTACAGTATATAACCTTACTTTTGAACACATCAATTCCATGGAAGCATAGAGAATCATTTACCAAAATGAAGTTAGTCAAATACTCCATTTTATAGTACAAAGAATTCAATTTCCAGTTTAAGTGATCCTTTAGAGTGAGGTATTATGATATCTTTTATTCATACTCCAATCACATTTCAAGATGAATTGCAACTGCTGAACTCAACTTTTGGTACTTCTAGCAGGTTTATTTTCAAATTTGGATCCTGTTTTTCCAAATAAGATGATCCAACACAAGAGCATATGGCTCCACTATCTGGGAGTAGCTTAACTGAAGAACCTTGGATTAGAGAAGTATCATAGCAAGTTTTACCAGAATTTTAACTTTTGCCGGCAGAGGGTTTTAGGGTCAAGGTTTTATCTTCAGAAAGATGTTGAATGTTCATGTTGGGATTCCATTTTTGGGGCAAGTTAGAATCTTAATGGACAGAGTTTATTCTCATTGAGCATTCTATATTCCCTTCAATGAAATTGATGGGTTTATTAATAATGAGTTCAAACTCAGATATGGCCATCAGTGTCATCAAGTTGAGGGTCAGGATTATTTTCATAATCTTCTTCTTCAATAGGATTAATCCTCCTCCTGGGTTGAGGAAAATCAGGTCTTAAATTCCCTGTCTGGTTAAAATTCCAGCATAACTTTTCCTTGTTTCCTGAAGTCTTCTTGACTTCCAAGTTGAAGGTAGAAGAATCCTTGGTTTTAGTGTTGTATTCTTCTTTATTCTTGGAGCTATGGTTCTTTGGTTTGTTAGCTCTTTTGTCAAGACCATTCATATCAATAGTTTCCTCTAATATAAAAATGAGAGTAGAGAGTTTGGAATCCATAGGCATTCTACATTGTACACAGTGGTTAAGGTTTACAGGACATAAGTTAAGGAATCTTTCATTAATCTCCTCTTTGTCAGCATTAGGGTAGAAGCAATCCAATCTCTTCTTTTTTTTTAGACACCATTTATGAGGTTCATCCTTTGAAGGATCAAACAATGAATTTTCAAAGGTCTTCATCATCTTCATTTTACAAATCCTGGTACCAAACTGGTCTTTCATCAGTCCCTTCCAAGAATTCCAAGTTTGAGATCCTACTTCCTATCTCTTGTTAATGAACCAATCCAGGGCTACTCCTTAAAATAGTCTGGGAAGCCTTACTACAGCTATTGTATCTGGGAGTTCATATGAAGCAAGAGTATGGCCAATTAATTTGATCAAGCTGATATGGTTGTACTCTCCTTCTCCTGATAATTGAGGCCATTCAGTTACAGGTTTCAAGAGTTTAAGGGCTTTTTCCACCTCAGGAGTTGGATTGGGTCTGCAAGATTCATTCCTTACTGTTGCAGTTTTATGGGGGAGGTTAAGAGTAATGCTCATTCTGATGGGCTTTGCTTCTTATTAGTTGACCAGGGGGGGACCAGTTTCATTGGCTTTGAGGTTCTTAAGGTCATTCTTAACCATTCCTAGTTCTAAATCAATCTTACCTCTCAGCAAGTCTATTTTATTAACTAGGTGAGCAGTGTTGTCTTTTTTCTGTTCAAATTTTGTAACTGACAAATTTAGTCAGCTTTATTGCTATCTTAATTCTTTCATCATCCTATTGTTCCTGACTCCGGCCCCCTCTGGGGGCTCTCTAGTTGTTTTAATCCTGCTAAATTAGGCCACCTTTGGGGTTCTCCAGTTGTGCTTAAATACTGGTCCTCCCCTTGGACCAGGAATGAAATTCATCTGATCACCAGAAAACTAAACCAGAGTGTCCCTTCCTCCTCTTCAGATCAGTTTCACTTGACTTCACAAGTAATATCTACTCCCCTTTGGCTCTTTGTAGCCTTATCAATACTCCTCCTTTGGCTATTCAGAAGCCTACCATATTCCTTCCTTCTCTAAATTACCCTTCTCCACATTTTAAACTTTTCAAGCAGATGGGGTATCAGTTTTTTCCTTAACTTCTCCTTTAAGTTTTTCAATGAAGAGGAGAATTTCTTATTGTAGAGAAGGGTAAGTGTTGTTGAAATTTTTAGTCATAGAGACCTGATCCATATTGATAGTATCCTTCAGTTCTTTGAATTCAAACTCACTGTTCTTAAGATGGGCAGCTTGATTCTGGATTACTTTGTTCAAACTTTGAATGACCTTATCCAATTGGTTATGAATATTTTCTAAATTTTTGCTTAGGGTGTTGAAATAATGTAAAAAATTTGTATAGAAAGCATTAAGGATGGGTGTAACATCTTGATCTAATTGTGATTTAATTTTTTCCATTTCTGAGCTAAGGATATTATGTTGTCCCAATCTTTGGGATTCCTGATCTTTTGGTGTCTGGGAGACCTCACGTTTTTTTGGGGTCATTTCCCTTTAAATTTTCTAAATGTTCCCAAGGATTCCAATTTTCCAGGTATTTTTCTACCTCCTTCCTGGGGATCAATTTCTGAAGGGCTATCTGTGAGGTTTTGGCCTGTGATATGGTCTTTCTCATGGCCACCATGTCCTCTTGGACTTGGGCCAGTTTTTAGGACTCCCAATAACTTACAGGTGGTCCTTTACTAGAATCTTTATTTTGGACTCCTTGGCTTAGTTCAACTGGGGTGGCATGGGCAGAGACATAGCTGCTGGGGATAACTCTCTGCATGAGGGAGACTTCTCCAACAATTGATTGGTTGGGTTAGGTGGTTTGGGCACTGGCTGGTATTGTGGTGCTTGTCTTTTGGGTTCAATTCCCCTCATTGTGCTTGCTACAGGAACTCTTATGGGCACGCTTTCCTCCGGTAAAAAATCCATAGGAAGTGGCTCTTCTGGTTGTGCGGGTGTTGGGCCTGTTTTGGTGCATGTTGCAAAATAGCTAAGTCTTTATAAAAAACTTTTCAAAAAAAAAAATGAATAAATAAATAAAATATTATTTCTATTTATTTTTAGATTATTTTAAGCTTACTTAGAGTTTAATTTGATGGTACTAAGGCATGGTTAGGGTTAAAGGCATCCTTGGTTGGTAATCCAGGGGGTTCTTGATGGTTACCAATAAGATCTTGACTTAAGTCCAAAGATCCAAGGTCTGAGCAACTTTCAAACATTTCTTGCTCAATAAATTCAGCAAGGGAAAATGTTATTTCCACCAAAAAAAGAAAAAAAAAATTAATTTATTTTAATTTTATTAATTTTTTTTTCTTGAACTTTTGTTTTATATATATACATATTAAAAAATAATAATTAAAAAATGTTTTCAGCTTAAATTCATTATCTTTATCAAATAAATAAAGTAGTCTTTAATATTTCTTCCAGGCCTTATGCTGCCTGGGTAAAGAGTTGAAGTTCAAACGTCTCTCAATCTCAAGTTCTTCCTCTCTTATGTCCTCTTGATGAGGGTCCAAAAGGATTTGTTTCTGTTGGTCAGAAGCTCAAGAGTTCAAATAATTAGGCACAAAATTCCATAGTCTTCCTTCCTTTTGTTGTTTAAAACAGATAAATTAATGATTAATTGACTCTGGGTTGGTTTTTAAGTCCACTAGAATTCAAAATAAAATAAAATAAAATAAAAAATTAATAATAAGTATTTTGATGTATTTTCACAATACAGTAAATCTGATCCAAAGAAGGAAACAAAAAAAAATCATTAAATATTAATTACTCAAGAATATTTTCTGATCAGACCCCCCAAGTTTACAGCTTCATGAAACCAGGTAGGTTTCAGTCCTTTAGATACATCAACTGACCTTGGTGTTGGAAGGATGATAATTCCAAGTAAACCTGTAAAACACTCAAAAAGGTATTGATATCTTAGGAGAAAACGAAAAGTTTGGAGTTTGGTTTGGTTAAAATGGTTTGAATAAAGTTTTTTTTAAAGAGGGGGCCAAAGCTTATACAAGACTAGTGATCTTGATCAAAACATCCTCTCTTCAAGGTGCTCCTTTGGACTGTGTAAAGACCTTGGGAGGATGAGTTCCTAAGTGATTTACTAAAGAGGGCTTTACTCAAGCCAAATGGGTGGACTGGCTTTCTCACAGGACTTATGCCTGGAGGCAAGAAGGAGATAACTTACTACTTTGATCAGTCAATCCAAGAATATCTTTCAGGAATTCATGGTTTGAAAGGGATCTCAGGATGATTTGTTGGGGATTCTGATGATTTTCTTTGATGGATTCAATGATGGTGTTTTAGAAATTAAGAATTATACTATCAGACTGAGACCATAAATCAATTTTTTTTTTTTATCTCTCATCAACCCTTTATCACAGATCCCAATGGGTCTGGATTGATTATTCAACAATTACTGGTGGTTCAATAATCCAAAAAGGGCTGTATATATACCTTTTTTGGGCTAAGAGGACCTTCCAAGGGCATGTAGAGAGGGTTTTGCTTGTGTTCTAAGGCTAGAAGACTGTCCAGGATCAGTTTGGCAGGTATTCTTAGTGCTTTCAATCAGTTGGACCTGTCTGTGTCATATTTATGGGTCAAATAATTTTCAGAACCTGTTTAAATATATCAATTTGTTATTCTTGCAGTTCTGGCGTTTTTCTTAATCTTTTATTAGTTTCTGTTTGAGTGACAATGGTCAGAAGTGAGGTTTTTTAGATTCTAGAACATCTTCTGAACATGTTGGTTTTTTTTTTTTTTTTTTAAATAATAATAATAATTTTTTAGTGGAACTCCTCAATATGTTCTGTGGTTCATAAAGATTTGACAATCACATTTACTTGACAACCTTTACTATTCTTTTCCCCAATCTGTCTGTCTTATATTTTTTTTGGATCTCATACTTCTTATTCAATTTTCAGAGGTTTTAGACATCCCTCTATCCATCCGTCAGGTTTTTATGCATGCATGATGTATGCATGCAGGTTGTAGCCCGTTCCTGCAGTACCTGACTGTCATGAGAGGTGCAGTTATTTTTGATGCGCACATGCTTGACAGCTGCATGCAGGAATCCATCATCTGCAGCCAGCAGAATATTGCATGTGTGTTTCTTGACAGGCACCTACATATTGAGTGTTGGGGGTATGTACCCGTGCAGTATGGATGTGGGGCTGTGCATGGGAATGGTGACAGAACACAAATCTGACTGTAACTCCTAAAATATCCACAACACCTCAATTCTGAGTGAATTTTAGGTGTGAAAGCTGTATGTGACACTTGTATGTGAAGTATCAAAGTGGCCAAAAAAAAAAAAAAAAAAAAAAAAATAGTGCCATAGTGATGCCATGGCTCTTTGGTCATTTGTTTCTTTAACTATCCTTAACATGTAAGGAGTTGGAATTCAAGGGTGGGGGTTGGTGAGTGACCCTACCTTATTTTGAGTGAGAAATCCAAACCAGTGAGAAGATTTCAGGATTTCTCACTCTTTTATATATATATATATATATATATATCTTTACAATTTATGATTTATGTTTTATTCTACTTTGACTGTTTGATCTGTACAAGTAGCAAGCTGACACAATCAGTCCCATGATTCCTGTCTACCTTGCCGTAGCTAGCTAGGTAGGTTGTTACAATTGTAGCTGGTGAGAATGAGTGCAGTTTTGCCAGAGACCCCCCCCCCACCCCTGCCCCCCCCCCGTGTGGTAGTTATTGAGTGAGGAAGGACACGTAAGGCCTCATTGAAACTGCCAATCAACTGGTTCAAGCCCAGTGATCTACAGAGTTAAGGCCTCTCCACAGGCCCCGGGGGTCAAAGGCCCCCCCCCCCCTCGACAGGTGCTCAAATCCTCTTGACTAGCGTAGGAGGAACGAGTCCCTAGCTCGATTCAAGCAGCCACCGTGGTGTTTGACCCAAGAAAAAAAAACCCCCCCAAAAAAAAACCCAAGAAAAAAACTCCCAAAAAAACCCAAAAAAAACCCAAAAAAACCAAAACCCCCCCCCCCCCAAAAAAAAAAAAACCCAAAAAAAAAAAAAAACAAACAGAAAACGACCTCCCTTGATGGGTCTAGCTACTTGAATTAGGCTAAATAAACTTGGAATCGATGTCAACAAAAAGTAAAAAAAGAAAGAGAAAAAAAAAAAAAAAAAAAAAAAAATATGTCAACATGATTATGATGATTGGGAAGATCTTGGTCTGGGTGGTGGTGGTAGATGAAAGATTGAGATGATGGTGGGAGACCTCAAGGTCGATCCTGTTGACCACCGGCCGACGTTTGCACCCTGGTCAATAGGCACGATGTGCTTGAAATCATGATTTAAATCTTTCAACCGGACGAGGACTACCTTCAAGCAAACAAATCCGCACGACCCAGTCAACAAGTCCACCGGACTTGATCCACTTGTTTTTTGGACTCGTTTACCGGCAACGGTTGTATGTGAATCAACCTTCAGTTCGCCCGTGTAAGCGTGAGGTCTCATCAAACGGCCCACGACCGACGACCGACGAGGGCTGTTCCTGGGTTCCTTCTTCTTGAAACTCTCATGATTCCACGATCTATCTTTCTATCACGATCTGTCACTCTGAGGATTTCTACATACATACATACATACAACTACGAGAGAGAAAAAACAAGGGTTACGGGTTGGGCGGGGGGGGGGCTGGAAAGATGCAATGATATCGATCATGACACCGGACCGGGCCTGGTGATCATTCATCCCGCTCACCCGGCCTCCAAAGAACAAAAAACAATTGATAAGATAGAATAAACAGCCCTCAGATCAACGATCACGACCACTGATCGTTCGAGATCATCATCATCATCGTCAAGAAGGTGATGGAAAGATCTGGACTCGCATTCGGATTGGGATGTGCTTCTCTTCTTTTCTTTTTGTGAGGCGAGGCGAGGGGATAATGGTAGGGTAGGAGATCAGATGATCGACCGATGACAGATCGGGCAGAAGGATTGATAGTGTAGCCATTTGACGAGGCAGGTGGTATGGTAGCAATGTCCACAGTTGAGGATACACCTCCGCCTCCGCCTCCGCCTAAGACGATCTCGTCGGATCGATCGACAATCGTCCGAGATCCTGTTCGAGGAAGCTTGAGGCTGAGGAGGCTCGTGACGATCGATCGTCGGTCGAGATGGATCATCGATCGAGGAGGCCGTCGAGGAGGCCGGTGAGCAGGGTGGCTTCATCGATCGAGATCGTCGTGGCTGATGATGACGGCCGGTCGAACTACTACTGCTGCTCCCCCCACTCCCATCCGAATCATCCGAATCCTCAAAACAGATACTACACGTCCAATCTTCATCCTCCTCATCCCAACTACCACCACCACCAGCAACTTGATCTCGATCGAGGATCGAATCATCCGACTTGGATCGATCCTGAGCCGTGCTCCGTCGATGCAATCGCCTCAGAGGCCGTCCTTCGCCTCGATCGAATAATCGATCCGAACTCGACGACGCCAGCCCACCAGCGGCACTTCGATCATCGTTTTCCTCACAGAATTCCATCATGACGACCTGTAAGCAGTCTATCGTATGGATACTGGCGCTCATCAACTCTTGAATCTGTCGAGTAAAGGATTTGATGGAGTAGATCGATAGGAAGAATGGAACCGAATAGTGTGAGGCATAGGGTAAATGGACCTATGATCAGGATCGATCGATCGATTGACGTCAGTACTATCCACACACACACACACACACACACACACACACCCCAAAGGTATGAGGATCGAGATGGAAGGATGAAGGGGTATATAGGATTGGGAGACGACAAACCATGATGATGAGATAGCCCATGATCGAGGCGATTAAGACGGATGCCTCGACGATGACGCCGAGCAGCCACTTGGTTTCGAGCTCGACGACGAGATCGGGACGATCGAAGGAGTTAGGATGAGGTAGTAATAGAGGGAACGAATTGGGATGAGGATGATGAGGATGGTCATCGAGGTTGAAGAGGCGATCATCGTCGAGTCGATCGAAGAGATGAGGCTGATGAAAGTGATGATGAGGAGTTCGATGGGGATGATGGTGATGGTGATGATGATGATGGTGATGATGATCGAGTGAGTGGAGTTGGAATAATTTCTTCCTCCTGAACCTTAGGATCCACTGTGGGATTCGAATCATCTTGGGTAAGATCCTAGTGGGTAGGATATGTTGGGCGGGTTGGAGTAGACTGAGAAGGGTGACGATAGATTCGATGAGGATGATCGATCGGGATGGTTTGAAGAATGGGGTTCGATTGATGAAAAAGTTGAGGATGGGTAGGTTGATGATCGATGGTTGGGATGGAGGATTGAATGGATAGGATGAGGATGAGGATGAGGATGAGGATGAGGATGAGGATGAGGATGAGGATGAAGATGAGGAGGATGAGGAGGAGGAGGATGATGATGAGGGGGATGAAGGTGGGAGATGATGGGAGGATGACCAGCCGCATCGATCTCGGAATGGGAGGTCGTGCCAGATGAGAGGATGGTAGGATGCGCTCGATTCGGCCAAGGTTTCGGTGAGGATGAGGATGAGGAGGATGGAGGAGGCCAACCAGATCAGGAAGGGTTCTAGGAATGCCGGTTGACTCCATTGGTTCCTGAATCGAAACCTGAAGCGAGACCAGAACTTGGGCCAGGAGGTCGATCTGGGGAAGGAGTTAGATTGACGACTGAAGCAGGCATCCTTGATCAAGGCGTCCTCGATCAAGAGTGAGAGGGCTTGGATGATGAGTAGGAGGTGTAGGATGAGGATGAGGTGTAGGAATGGATTGGAGAGGGGTGCGCAGAGGATGAGATGAGGGATCGATCGAGCCTTGGGGCGAGGTTGGATGAACTGATCGAGTTGAGGATGATGGGAGGGATCGAGAGCTTGAGAAGGAGGGAATGAATGATCTCGAGGGTTGAGGGTGGTCGTCGTAGTCGTCAGTCGAGCCGAGTTGGATGGGTTGGAGATGGTAGGAGTCGTGAGGGATCGAGTGATGGAGAGTTTGAGGTCGAGTAAGACTTGCGAGAACCTCTGTCGGACGCTCTTGAGTCGTTTGGGAGCGTGAGGACAGATGAGATTGTTTCGATGGTCGAGGTAACCATCTTGACAAGTATCAGATTGAGGGTTGTTGTGGGTGTTACTAGTCTGGGTCGGGATGTCTAAATTAGGATCGATGGAGGCTCGTTTTGATGGATGGGATGGAATGAGTGATTGATGATGAGATGGTGATGGTGGTGGTGGTGGTGGTGGTGGTGGTCTTTGTTGATGTTGATGATGTAGTGATGATGATCTATTATGATCTGGAGAGGGTGGGATGACGATGAAGAGTAAGAACCAAAGGATGAGTTTCGATCGATAGTAGGTCGATCTGAAGTGTTCGATCGTCTGCTCTCTCGAACCCAAATTAAGTCAACCACCAACGAGCCATCGTCAGTCAGAATCGGATCGAGCGAGAGAGTTCTTGTTGGAGGGAGAGAGAGAGAGTTCTTGTTGGAGAGAGAGAGAGAGTTCTTGTTGGAGGGAGAGAGAGAGAGTTCTTGTTGGAGGGAGAAAGTTCTTGTTGGAGGGAGAGAGAGAGTTCTTGGAGAGAGAGAGAGAGTTCTTGTTGGAGGGAGATCGACTTACCTCTGGATTCGATGAGTTGAGGATCACCATCGCCTTTCTCCTTTCTCCTTTCTCCCTTCGCCTTTCTCCTTTCTCCCTTCGACTTTCGCCTTTCTCCTTTCTCCTTTCTCCCTTCGACTTTTCTCCTTTCTCCCTTCGCCTTTCGCCTTTCTCCTTTCGACTTTTCTCCTTTCTCCTTTCTCCCTTCGACCTTTCTTCTCCTTCCGCAAGCCCAAGACATCCTGGACCTCGACCCACCCACGGGGTCGGGGTACTCGACCGGGACGCCATCATCTTCCCCCTCCCCCCCCCCCCCCAAAAAAAAAAAATAAAAAAAAAAAAAAACTCTCCTAGTGCTCTTTCGACCAGCACCGTAAGGGTGTGAGTGAGGATCAAAGGGGGACAAGTTTGATGACAAAACGGTTGAGATCAAGAGTTCTAAGAAAAACAATAGGGCGTATCAAAGTTAGCAAACCAACATTTTTTTTTTTGACCAAACCCCCCCCATTTAAGTAATGGCAGGTTTCTGAAATACTCATACCCCCCTTAGCTGGTGTATTTCAAAATCACAGGTTTCATGAAAATGGCAGATTTCAATCATCAAACCTGCCATTTATGCAACATCCTCCATCCACCATCCATCCATCCAAAACACTGCCCTCCCATTGAGGCCTAATCTTGACTTGAGCTTGTTAACCAGAACCAACAATCAAGCTAGGACAATCACCAACACCCAGCTCCAGGATCCTGCAACTCATGAGGATCCCTAACCTACCAATCATCCATCATCCCACCCAACCTCCATCCAAAGAAGAGGATGATCCCCAGTCCACTCAACACCTATCAGAGCATGAGGATGAGGACAAACCAGCCAGTCAGCACAGGCTCATCATCACCACCCCCCATCCTCCCTTCCTCAAGCCCATCCCACATCCCATCCAGACCACCAAGCTCATAATACCAACGGTTGGCCATCATCATCACCATTGACTGGGCTTGGGAGCTGCTGCTTGTCTGTCTCAGCCCCAACTGCTCCCTCCTCTGATGGAGACTACCAACTTGACCCCCCAACAACCCAAAACAAGTCTGATAGCATACTCTCAGGGCCTTCAACCCCTTTCAGAAGATGAAGGTGAGCCTAGCCCACTCCTCCACCTACAAGCTTCAAAGCAGTTGAGCCAAGGCCAAGGGGAATCCAATCAAGCTGACAAGATCTAACACCCCCACTCATGCTTCTTGCATTACTCCCCAGATCAAATTGTTGAAATCTGAGGATACACAGATCAAGAGTCAGACAGAAGGATGAATCGATGAGAGGAAAGGAAAAATTGAGAGAAAAACAATTTAATTACCTGAGAATACCCAGATGGAGAGTCAGACAGAAGGATGAGGAAAGAAAACCTCCAGTCTGGCTTGACCATCTGTCCTCAGGTAGTGTGCAGGTGGTTGAGATTTGTGACATGTGGGTGTGTGCACACCTGTGATTTGAGAGAGGTAGATGATTGGGTGCTCACACTTGACAGGTGGTTGGAAGAGAAAACGGATGAGAAACAATGAAAGACAAAACAGAAGGAGATGATAAGAGAAAAGAAAAAGAATGGTACATGACCAGATCAAGATAAATACAGGAAAAGATGGAAGAAATAAAGAAAAGATGATCTAGTATTCCAACACCCCCCCCCCCCCTTGCTAACCACAGCCATTGAGACCAAAACAACATTTATGAGCTTCAAGGAGAACACAGGACAGAGGCTTGTTTAACATATCCACTAGCATGTTGTTAGTAGAGATGTGATTTACCACAAAGACTCCATTAGTGACACATTTGAGGATGAAGTGGTGACAGGTGTTGATGTGCTTGGTCCATGAGTGGTGTTGGGGATCTTTGGCAAGTACTTCAGCTCCTTTGTTGTCAACAAGAAGAGGGACAGGGGACCCCTCCCAGAGTTGCAGTTCAACCAGTATGTTGCATAGCCAGAGAGCCTCTTTGCACAACTCAGAGAGGGCCTTGTACTCTGCCTCAGTGCTAGAGAAAAAGACCATAGGCTGTTTCCTGGACTTCCATGAGGTGGCCTGGCAACCCAGACAAAAAAACTACCCTGTGGTTAAACTAAAATCACCTTGAATATCTCCCTCCCAGTCCAAATCACTGTATCCCAACAGTTGGATGGAAGAACCACCCAGGGTAAGACCTTGATCACAGGTGGGGTGAAGATAGCAGAGCACATGGAGGGTGGTGTTCCAGTGATCAAGGGTGGAATTCTGAAGGAATTGAGAGAGCTTGTTCACCACAAATTCAACATCTGGACAGGTGCATTGGGATACCCACAGAAGAAACCCAATTAGTTGGTTTTATTGGGGGGGGGGGGGAAGGCTGGGAGTTGGGCATGCGAGGGCAGAGATTCTTGAAGTGGATGTCCGTAGGAGTGCCAGAAGTGACAGAACCACTGGGGAGAAAGGAGTCCATGATGGCAGAGATGTGGTGGCTCTGAACAATGGAAACAGACTTACTTTGAAGATTACAGCTAATGGAGATAGATAGTAAAAGGGAGAGATCCTTGTTGGATCCAACTGTGAAACTTTGGCCTATTGCTTTTCTGAAGAAGGTGACAAATGAGGGTGTTCCAACAATGGCAAGATCCTCTACATGGGCAGTAACGTCCCCAACAAGTGCGCTGCCAGCCAGTTTATAGTAGAGGGATGGGTTGTACACAGAATGGGAGAGACCCAGGGAGAGTAGAGCAGAGTTGAGTTTGATGTTCCATTGACAGGGGGACTGCTTCAGACCATATATTTCTCTGGTGACTTTGCAGACCCAGTCTGGATTTTGGGGGTCTTCAAAGCCAGAAGGCTGGGCCATGTAAACTGGTTTGTCCAGGTGTCCATTCAAAAAGGCCATCTTGAAATCCAACTGATGGCCAACCCACCCTTTATGCCCCAGGAGACTGAGTAGTAGGCGTAGCATTTCAAGTTGTAGGGTGGGTGAAGACACCTCAGAAAAATCCAAACCATGGACTTGCAAGAAACCCATGGCAAATAGTCTGGCTTTCAACTTGAAGATGGAACCTTTGGGATGCCTTTTCCCTTTGAAGACCCACTTGATCCAAATAATCCTGCATCCCTTGGGGGGGGGGGGGGCACAAGCATCCACATGTTCATGCCTTGAAGAGACAACATCTCTTCCTGCACCAGAATGATCCAGCAGCAATGGTGAGGAGAGAAAAGCAGCTTTTTCAAAGTCTTTGGGGCAGTAAGATTGTCCTTAACCAACACTTGCCAAGAGAAATTGCCAAGGCAGGATGGCAGCAAGGAAGTTTTGAGTGGAACAATGAGGGGAAGACAAATGTGGGGGAAGGTAAACGGGCAAGGGTGCTGGAGAGGGAGAGGAGATAGAGGAGGAGGGGGTGTGAGAGTGAGAGGGGGGAGAATGTGAAAATCATCAGAAAAGGTAGGGCTGGAGGAAAGGAAAGGTTGGAGGATTGGTGATGTAGAAGACAGAGGGTCAGATTGAGGTAGGACCGGGGGAGTAGGGGGAGAGGGTGGAACAGGAGTAGAGGGTGGGCCAGATGCTGAGTCAGGCAGAAGTTTGGACAGGATCTCAGGCATTTCTGGCCATGGAAACTCTACAGGGATAGAGGATTTAGGATTGTTGGAGACAAAAAAACGGCCATAAGGAAAGGAGGAGTTGTTGAAGAGGCAGTCTTGGGACTTGACAACTTTCTCTGGTGGTTAGATCACATAGTAAAAAAACCAGAGTGGTTGATTTTCAGCCACCTGGATGCCAAGATCCTTACTATCCTTTAGCTAACAGAGGTGAAAGAATAAATAATAAATATATTATTCAATCAATTCAGCAAAAAATCTGTAAAATATTTGGATAAAGCTTATTGAAAGGTTGATTGTTTTGAATATGGTTTAATATGATAAATCAAGATTAAAAAATTTGATTATTAAATAAATTAAGACAGGGGCCACAATTATATATTGGGGATTTTTAACACCCTTCTTCAGGGAATTCAGTTTTGAAAGCTTAATGATACAAGGAACTTTGCCTTACTTTAGCTACAGGAAGTGATATTGGTGTTGGAACAATAATAATTTCAAGAAAATTACATAAAATTCTCAAATGGTTGATTTAGAGGCAAGTTCAAGGTTTAAGTGGTTTGGTTTGGATTAAATTGATTTAAATATATTTTTCAAGAGGGGGCACAGTTTATTAAAACAGGTGATCTTCATTGGATAACAACCTCTCTTCAAGGGGCTCTTTTGAACCGTGTAAAGAACTTGGGACAATGAGGTCCTAGGTGATTGGTCAAAAGGGGTTACTCAAGAGGATTGGGTGGACTGGCTGACTCACAGGACTTATGCCTGGAGGCAAGGAGGAGATCAGTTAATAATTTAAGCAGACACTCCAAGAAAATTTCAGAAATTCAAGGTTGAAAGGGTCTCAGGACAATGTTTTGGAATTATTTCTGATATTCTTCAATAAAATTTAAAATGGGTTTAGAATTAATAATTATACTATCAGACTGAGTCCATAAATCAATTTTTTTTTTATCTTGAATAAACACTCAATCACAGATGGAAAGGGGTCTTGATTGATTAATTAAAAATTACTGGGGTTTAAACCATCTAAAAGGGTAGGTTTATATACTTTTCTGAGGTAATAAGATTGTCTCAGGGCAAGTAGAGAGGGTTGTGCTTGTTTGCTGAGGCTGGCAGGCTAACCAGGGCTAGTTTTTCATGTAGTCTGGGTTCTTTCAACTGGCTAGCCTTGCATGTGTCATATTTCTAGGTGTCAGCTTGCTACTATTGCAGAGCAAGCTGCAAAAGTAACTAAAATAAAATAAAAATAATAATAATAAAACTAACCTAAGAAGGAGTAGGAAAACCATAAATATTATTACAGAAATGGATTCTACATCCAAAATTAGGTAGGGTCACTCACTGACCCCACCCTTGAAATCCAACTCCTTATATTTTTAAATAATTAAGAAAAAAAATAACCAAAATACTACGGCTCCAGTATTGAGATTTTTGGCCAATAAAGTATTTCACACACATGGTCACGTAAAGGTTTCACACCTAAAATTCAGTCAGAATTGAGGTGTTGTGTATATTTTAGGAGTTACGGGCGGAAATGTGTTTTGTCACAATTCCCGCACGCAGCCACGGCAGCCACAGCACCCGCCCGCAGCTAAGATACAGCCGTGTCAACCCGTCAGGGTCGTGTACGCAGCCCCGGGCCTCTGACAAGTATGCAGCCGCGGGACTATGGGCTGACATAGTGACAGGCGGCCCGGGTACCGCGTAAACAGGCTACAACATACACGGGAACTTGTTACATATGTAATAAAGGTTCCCGTGGATAGTAGACTGTCTAAATATACATAATATTATATAAAAATACCTAAATAATCTTTACACGTATTTTTTATTTAATATAATGCAAAGAATCAAGAATGTCAAAAATAAGACAATGACAGCTTCAAAAATATATTAAAATACTTTAATATAGTTTTATGAGAATGACTATACATCAACATCTTTTTGACATACTAAGGAAGATAATGATGTAATAATATTACATGAATTCTCATGACTTATATTTTTAAGTAATTACCTTAACAAATCAACTGGAACTTGTAGATAAAGAGTAAAAACAATATTATGACCTTTTACTCCAGTTATATGATACATAATAAGAGCTTACCTGACATCAAAAATGTCCGTAGAGATTTCTAATAATATAATTATTATATTACAGGGAACATATACTAAGGATAAATAATTAAATAATACATAAATAGGACAGATTAGTGTTATTCACACGTCCTAATGTCCATTATAAGGTAGAATAATTCCCATACCCTAAGGAATTAGATGCTACCCGGACTATACCACCAAGGGCACATGACAGGCTTCCCCTGGTTACCCTGCTAGCCTTGGTGTCCGTCCCTTTGAGCACCTACAACCCTCAGAAGGACCATATTGGGACCCCAAAAACTATAAATACAGAGCTCTTTTGAGGATGTTGTTGGGCAGAGACCCAGTAATATTCATATCCAGACGCCGTTCCAAGGTAATCAAATAATTATAAGAGATAAGTAAGTGATTTATGGCAATGTCTGATCAGTAATATCCGTCTTCAAACCTCTTTTTATCAATTAAAACTGCTGAACAACCTTATAACCCCAGTATACAGGTTTAACCCATCAGTACACGTCCCAAACAGATACCCAAAGGATTTAATAATATACCAGTGAGTCTTATTATCCTTTCTATGTCGTGGTAGCTTGGCTACAAGGCCCTACCACTCCATTGTGTATTTTATATACATACTATCTTTGGGTATAATAATCTTTAAACTAAAGAACCCAAAGTAACCAGGACTATGTGTTTTCATACTGAAATCCCTGAAGAGAGGTGTTGAAGATCCCCAATATAATTGTGGCCCCTCTATAAAAATATTTAATAATCAATTTATTCATATTTATTTAAAAAAATAAACAATAACCAAACCACTTAACCTTGCAATAAGCTTAATCCAAATATTTTATGGATTTTTGCTGCATTTATTAAATAATATATTTATTATTTACTCTATCACCTCTGTTAGCTAAAGGATAGCAAGGGTCTTGGCATCCAAGAGGCTGACAAGAGTCAAGGCCAATGAGATTGTGAGCCCCATGGAGGAGGGTGATGGCATGGTGGTGATGAGCAAAGAAGGGGATGTCCGTCCACGCGCGCTTGGCCAAAAAATCCAGCTAAAGCGCAAGCAAGGGGGGGGAGTTGAAAAGAGGAGGAAGGGTTGGATGATCAAGGAGGGCCTGCCTTGAAGGCAAGGACAGGGAAGAGCTGAGAGAGTGGGAAATGAGTGGGTACCCATAGAAACACAAGAGATACTAATATATTTTTTTATGTTGTATTGATGGATAAGGGAATGTAAAAGAAATTCAACAATTTCCATAATCTGTGAGGTGTCCTGGATTGGTCACCACATCTCTTGCCAACTTACAAACTTTACCTAGTCTGCATCTTGAACCTGAAGATATAAAGAAAAGGACAAATACATGGAAATTGAACAGAAAATTGGCCATTTCTTGATCTTGAGAGAAATTGAAGAGTTGGAAAACATCTTGATCCATCCAAAAGAGCCCTAGAAGCTGTATAGATAAAACACAGAAGGTTTCCCAGGTGCTCACTTATGTGGCATACAGTAGAGTTTACAACAAAAAATGCAGCAAATAACCCTGCTGGTGCAAAATTGGGAGGACTTACTTCTGAGATAAGTTGCCTCCACAACAATTAAAATTCTTGAATTGATCAGCAGAGAACCCTCTGGCCAGTCAAGTACCATCAAGTTCCTACAAAATATAAGATCCACCTTTAACTTGGAGAACCACCCAATAAGGACCATTCCAACTATTTGAGAAAAGCTTGCCCCACTGGGTCTCAAAGGATCAATTATAAGCTAAAACTAGATCACCAGGGTTCAGGGAGTCCCTGATTTGATTGGAGTGCTTTTCCTCCCAATACTGAACTGATTTTGCTCTGGACTCCATCATCCTCTGATAAGCTTCATCAAAAACATCTTTGCTTTGCTCCAGTTCCTTGGTTCTAGCAACTAATAGATCAGTGGTTGAGGACAACTTGTCCCAAGGGATACCAAAGATTTCCAGATCCAAAGGGAGAACTGCTCTTTGGCCAAAGATGATTTTGTAAGGTGAGTAGCCAGTAGTCCTTTTGGTTGAGATTCAATCAGAGAAGAGAACAAGAGGAAGGAATTTGCAACAATTCTTTCCACTTCCACCAGCAAGCTTCAAAAGTGCAGCCTTCAAAGGAGCATGGCCTCTTTCCAAAATTCCTTGGCCTCAGGATAATTAGGGGTAGTAATTCTCTGTTGTCCAGGAAGAGATTGGATCATTTCAGCAAGTTTGCCACCAAATTTGGAGCCACAATCAGTAGATTAAGATTGAGCAAGCCCATAACTCATCATCCAGGTCTCATAGAGGAAAGCTGCCACTGATTCCAAGCTAAGATTCTTAAGAAATTTGGCTTCAAACCATCCAGAAAAATCATCTCTAGCCACAATAAGGTACTTAGAACCACCTGCCTTAATATGAACCACATCCATAGCAATCCTTCCAAAGACGGTGGACTCCCCAGTAGGATAACAAATTTCCCCTGGATGCCTAAGATCACTTTTTGAAAAACTTTGCAACTCTTACACCATTGAGAGACAGATTTCTTCAGAGATGGCCACCAGAATCATTCAGATAATCATTGATAAGTTTTGGTTTCCCCAAAATAACCAAGACCTTCATGGATACTTTCAAGGATAGAATCTTGTTTAGAAGGGATAGTAACAACAATAAGAGCACAAGGATTTCCTCTTTTCATAAGCCTAGAGCTTTGGACAAAGAAATTATAGGACTTTCTTTTAAGGGATCAAAATTCTTTAGCAGAGAGATCAGGAGGTTGTTGAAGAGTTAAAAGGTACTGCTCTAGTTTAAGCCAGAAAACTTGTTGAAAGCCAGAATAATATTGAGAAGAGAAAGAGAAGAAAGGTTGGATTGAAGGTTCCTCTACATCAAAATCTTTTCCAACATCAGATTCATTTTCTCAAAGAGGTTGTCAAGATAAAACATCAGGCATAGTGAAAGATTTCCCAGGCCTGTGAACAATATCAAAAGAAAAAAGCTAGATAAAGGCCACCCAACAAGTCATAGGAGCATTTGGGAGGCTGGGAGCATTGATCATCTAAATGATGGATCAAGGATCAACTTGCAGTTTGAAATGTTGGCCCCAGAGAATGGTTTGAAGTTTCTTCATCATTTGAGCCACACCACAAAGTTCCAATTGTTTTAATTATGGCCAGCAATTAGCTTAGGCAAATGATCAGTAATTAAAGCAAAAGAAATGCTGGACACCTTGTGTCAATAATTGCGTGATGGGCTCTCACAAATGGGGAAACACGTTGGATGATATTGTTGATGAATTCAACTGGATGATAAATTGGATGACGGAAAACAGCAGGGAGAAGAGCTCCAAGTACAAAATATTTGCCTCTTGTGAGCCAATGATACAACAAGCCAAAATGCAAAGTTTCCTCCCCAAAAGAGCTCTACAGGCTCTTCAGGACTTGTTACTTGGTTTGGGCTACATCAGCCCACATGGAATCAGTCCCTGTACCCTTAAAACCAGCCCATTCCGGTTGTTTCTGGTGTTTCCACTTCAATGGGGCTGAACCAGCCCCTGTGCTGTGTAATCCCTGGCTGTTTGTCTTTTACACCCAGCCCTGTTACTTATCTTAGCACTTGTACAGCCCTGGCCCCTCATATGGGCCAGGTGGGACCCAGGACTCACCTGAGTCTGACCAAAATCTCACCTGGGGGGGTTGTAACCGGCGGAAATGCCTCCCCCCCCCCTCTTTCTCTCAAATCCCTGGAGGGGGCGGTCAAATCCCCCTACCAGGGGCCCTGGGGTTGATACCCCCAGGGCGTTGCTATGGTAAGTGGGCTGGGGGGTGGTCAGGTCCCCTCCAGCCCATTTCTCCTCCCCCTTGGTAAAGGGGGGGGGAGAGCGCCCCTTTCTTGGTTGTTTGGTGCCCAATCTGGGACACTCCTGGACCAGTACGGACAAAGGAACATTTTTATGAAATTTTCTATAGCCTCCATTTAGATCCAAAAAAAAAAAAAAAACTGTTTGATCTGGAATGATTCCCATATCCAGTTCCCAAACTTCCAGCTCCCACTCTCCTAGTCCTCTAGGATCATCTCTTGGGTGCCTAGGGCCCGTTCCTGTGTTTAAATCCCCCTCTCTGACAGTACTCCTTCCCTTTTGGGCCAAGGACCAGTCGCAAGCAACTTTGCTTGCTTCATCCAATGCTCATCATCACCGCACCCCCCATCATCACCATTTGGATTTTCCAAAGTTGATTTGTTAACCTCAACCAAGAATTGGCAACCAATAAAATACAACTGATTTGTCAATGATCATCAGTCCATCCATCCTTCATCCCTCCTCCGCCTTGGCTCATCATCAACCAATACTCCAAACAATCCATCATCAACAACCAATCCGCAAGTGATTGGTTGCACTTATCAATCAACTGATCACCCTTGATTGCCTCAATGTTGCAAGGACAATCAACCGTTGACCAATCACTTGCGGTGTCAGCCTGCTACTTAGCACAGAGCAACCTGACAAAGCAACAACAATAATAATATTAACAAAAATAAAAAGAACAAAAAAATAATTAAGTAAAATTATTATAAAATGAAGGAGTATGAAATCCATTAATATTATTGCAGAAATGGATTCCCCACCCAATATAAGGTAGGGTCACTCACTGACCCCACCCTTGAATTCTTACTCCTTATATTTTTTAATTAATTTAAAAGAAAATGGTAAATGACCATGGCACCAATATGGCACCTTTTGGCCATTTTAATATTTCACATGATATGTAATGTATAGGTTTCACACCTAAATTTCAGTTGAAATCCAGGTGTTGTGTGTAGTTTAGGAGTTACACAGGGAATTGTGTTTTGTCACAATTCCCGCACGCAGCCCCGCGTCCCTACAGCGCTGGACTGCCGCGCACCCAAACTCCCGAGCGCAGTTGATCCCTCCCGCGCGCCGGTAATCCGGTGACCTAGTCATGCAAGCAGCATATCAGTCCCCGCGCGCATCTGAATGGACTGATCCCCGCGCCTAGCCTGCTGTGATCAGTCTGACAGCCAGGTACCACTCAGAGGAGCTACAACCTAGTAGGATCTACTCTACACATGTAAAGCTACCACACAAGCGTAGATCATAGTTCAAAAACCTTAAAAGTCAATTAAAATTAGTTATTAACTAATTTTTAGTATTTTTTATTAATTAAATAAAGATCCAGACTCACCATGTCATGAGCTGATCAGAACCTTCAAAGACCACAAAACTACACAAGGAGTGGTCGTAAAAATTATTGAAAATTACATACAGGATCAGCAGATGATGGAAAATCAATAAACATCCACGTCTGCTCACTTTGGACCATTATTTACCGTACAAATTGAGGATCAGTGCAGGATCAGAAAAATGATTAATCTGTTTATTAACAGATCCTGCAGCTAAAAAAGGAGCTGTTCCTTGACAGATCTAAGGCCAGCAGACTAACAGCACCTTGAGGACGTGCCAATCTTGCCCTGACTGCCCCCCCCCCCCCAGCCTCAGCCCATGGCTAATACCCCTTCTAGAGGCCCTCAAGCTCCCAAAAAAGAATATTTAAACAGGCTCTTTTTGCCCTTTTGTTCCAGAGGATCCATCAGTTATCAGAGATATTATTATTATCAATCAGACATTGTTTCATTGTTAGTCAAGTGCTTATCAAGAAGAAAGCAAGTGATTTATGATATAGTCTGAAGTATTATTATTATTATTTTCTAAATAACTATCAAGAACCAGAAGTTTGAACCAGCCACCAACCCCATCTGTTCTGAAGCTTCTTACCTGAATCTTTGCAGGATTTCTGTTGATTACTTCCCAAGTAAGTTGTTCCCTTCCTTCTCTGGGTTTGTGTGCTGTTTTGCCCGCCCAAATTAGTGGATAAGGCCTTAGAAGGCACCCATCTTCATTCCAAGGTTATAAACTGCCTAAGGAGGCCCCTTGAGGAGAGGTTGCCAAGTCTGTAAAGACCCCCAGTAGTATATTAATGTGGCCCCTCTTTTTATATCATATTTAAAATATTTATAACCAAACCAATTAAACCTTGCACTTGCTCTTACCATATTATTATTGGAGCTGTAAAGTGTTTATTCTTTGGAATATTATTGCTCCAAATTCTTTTATCACTCTTTGTAGCTAAAGGACTGCAAGGTTCCTGGTATCAGAGAGCTGACATGCGGCTGCTCTTGCTCATCTTTCCGTGACCTCAAGGGCTCCTCAAG
Organism: Puccinia polysora; assembly: GCA_025617555.3. Taxonomy (NCBI): domain Eukaryota; kingdom Fungi; phylum Basidiomycota; class Pucciniomycetes; order Pucciniales; family Pucciniaceae; genus Puccinia; species Puccinia polysora. The sequence goes on from CM062631.1 coordinate 23,090,151, forward strand.
CCCCCCCACCTTGATTTGACTGATTGACAAGCATCTCAAGACTGATTGTCTTTGGACAATCCCCAGTCCAATCCACTCACCCATCCAATCCCCACCAATCCATCAACTTGCTCCCATCCTTTGATTGCAACCCCTATCAAGCCATCAACAAGGATGACCAATCCATCAAAGGTGATTGGTCACCCTTAATCAATCAACCAATCCCCCCGGATTGCCTTTGGATCAATCCTCAACGGAAAACTTGTTGCATTTCCACCTTGCACCGTCCAATTGCGTGGCTGAACCTCCTCTGTCCGTGAGCTTGGTCTTGCCCAGCCATCCTCACCTTTCCTTCATCACCAGCCATGGCCAACTCTGACCTCTGGCCAGCCTCTTTTTTTGTTGTTGTTGTTTGTTCATCCTCATTTCCTATTTATTTTTCTGTGTTCATTTTTTTATGACACATCCCGGTTGTGTTCTGTTCATCATCACTTGTTTGTTTTTTATGGAAGTGATAATTCATTTGAAAAAAAAAAATAGAAAAAAAAAACTTTTTTTCCACTCTATTTGTAGTATCTCTTGTAAATAGTTTACAGGGACCCATTTCCCATAAAAGAATGGGCTCTCCCCTGCCTTTTTCAAAATATGGATGAGGGTGTGTGCATATGTCCCCCCTGTTATCATTGAAATCTGATCCTCATCCTCATCCTGGGTATATCTATGATTGCCCCCTGATCCATTGATCCTTAGTCTTTTCCCCTATGTGGCCTGATCCTTATCACCAACCAATAGCCTTGCTGGTAAAAGAGAATTCTGTCTGTTGGAATTCTTGAGTGTGTAATACCACTCCTTGATCCCTTCCTCTGACCATACTGGTCTTTATCCCTCCTTGATCATCTTTCTGGAGCCAATCACAATTTATTGAAGAGGTCTTATTAAGCTTAATACCTGGAGTGTTATACCTCCATTATTTTTTTTTTGGAGTTGCATTCTGCCAGCCTACTCTTGAGTTCCTTGAGAAGTGTTGAGGTTATCCTTGCTTCAAATCAGTTTACTGTTTGCTTTTAGTGCTTCTTGAACATAGTGCTTTGTCTTGTACAGCCACCCTCAGTTATCTGTTGAGATCCCATACCTTTCACATCATCTGACGTTCACGCGCGGTCTCTACCCTCCCGCGTGCCTTCCTTCTTCCTTCTTTTCTACTGCGCCTCAACTGCGGGAGACTGTTCTTTTGACCTCATCTACTTCCTATCCCTTCTTGTTTCTCTTTATTTTTCATATATTTTTATCCTTGTCTCTTTTTCTTTTCTAACTATCTCTATTATCTCAACGTCTCATTCCTCATCATCTCAACCTTCCACCATCTTCCTAACCATCTGCCTCTAGTATCAGATCAACGCCTCATAATTAACTCTTACCTGTCTCCTTTGCATCGCCTATCTCAACTCTCAATATTCATCTAAATCTTGTTCAAACTCTCAAAATCTTCAGTCTTGCTCTCCCTTCCTGGTAAGACTCCACTCCTCTGGTTTCTGGCTCATGTCTAGTACCTAATTTTTAGAACTCTTCAATTAGCTCCATCTCCTGACTCAAGCCTTCCGGAAAATATTCAACTCAAATCCTGCCATTCATCTCCACCCAATCTGTTGGCTTCTGGCGTAGGAATCTTTCTATTCATTCTTCTTTTTGTTATTCTCATTCTCCTTTATTTCCTTGTTTCTCATGTTGCTTGTTTTCTCTCAGTCTGCTGGTTCTATGTCATAAAGAAATTAAGCCTATCTTATCAACGTTAAAAGCCAAAATCTGACAATCAAACCAACAAGCTATGAACAAACCAGCAGGATCCGCCAATTACTTCCATCAAGTGGCTCTCAAAGCCTCGGTTGATGCTATACCTCCTTTAAACAAAGAAAACTAATTGATATGGCGGGACAAAATGTTAATGCTATTAAATCTCAAAGACATCAAAGAAGCTATTATCCGGAATTCTGGCCAAATGTCAATCAAACAAGACAGGGAAATCAGAGCAATCATTCTCTCCAAATTAGATAGTACAACCCATGCAAACGTCATCAATTCCACCAACATAAACTTGTCAAAGTTACTCTGGGAGGAAATTACTCAAAGATTTGCATCATCCAAAACCGCAAATAGAGCTTGAGTGTTTAATCACTTCCTTCACTCTGTCTTCAATGAACATGCTATCAAAGTTTTTGTTACGGAAATGCAGAAATCTATTACTCAAATGGCAGATTTAGGTATTGAATTACCAAAAGACATTCTTGCCTATCTCTTACTCTTTAAATTCCCACCTGTTCTTGAGAATCTTAAGCAGCAGATCATGCACGTGGAAAAATCCCTGACGGTTGATGTGGTATTCAACCATCTTATCCAATACAACAATGAAAGAATGGCTCAAAACAAGACAAATAAGACTACAACCAATATATCTCTCATGTTGACAAAGTCTAGATCTAATAAAGATGACAAGAAATACACAATCAGATGCAAGTGAGGCTACCATGATCCCAATGCACCTCATCCCAAATCCTCTTGCTTCCATCTACATCCTCAAGTCGCGCCTGAATGGTGGATAGAATAACAGAACAAATGGAATAATAAAACAAAAAAGAACCCATCCATTAACTATCATGCACTCCTCACGCTCTGGATCAATTCCAATAATACACCTGATCTAATATTGGATTCCGGAGCTAACGTACATATATTTAATGATCTAAAATTCTTTTCATCTATCAATCTACAAGAAGACCTAGACAAGATCAGAACTGGAAAATTAGAGGCCAGACTCAAGGTTCAAGGGACAGGTACCATTCAATTAGAGTGGGAAGACTCAGTTGTTATGCTTGAGGGCTGCGTGTATGTTCCAGATATCATAGTGAACCTGATCAGCCCTTGGCTCTTGGCTCAGAAAGGTTGTACGCTCACTCAAAAGCAAGACAGTTTTATGGTTACCCAAGGAGATCAAATTGTTCTCAAAGGTCTAATTTGCGATATTCTGTTTGTCATCAAAAAACCGCGCACTGCAGGCCAGGATCAAGTAGTGAATTTATTGAGTCAATCTTCTATCCCATCAATTCAAGAACCGCCCTCACTAATGGACATACACAAAATGTATGGACACGCATCAATCTCATTGCTTAAACCTCTCCTAAAAAAATTTTTTGCAAATGAGGAGCTTGATCAATTCCAATGCAAAAGTTGCGTTTGAAGCAAAATCACAAGATCTCCATTCTCTAATGTTTCCTCTCCTGCTACTAAGTCTCTTGACCGAATCCACCTAGATCTGATTGGCCCTATCACTCCCCAATCCAAAGCTGGCCACCATTAAATTTTGACACTGGTAGACAACTTCTCCGGCTATCTTGCAGCATTTCCTCTCAACTCCAAGGACAAAACTACCAAAATTATTATTGAAATACTTGAAACGGAATATAAAAAATTGGGGTATTACCCTTCAGAGATATTCTTGGACAAAGGCACCAAATTCACAAATTCAACTCTCAAAGAGTTTTCAAAGACTAAACGAATCAAGTTGCAAACATCTGAACCCTACCATTCTCAACACAATGGGCAAGCCAAAAGAGCAAATAGGACCATAATCAAATCAGCCCGCGCTACGTTTTCCTCTTCATGACTACCTAAGAATTATTGGCACGTCATAACAAGAAGCTGTTGCTTCATTCTCAATCAAATCCCCAGAGAAGGTAAACACCTATCTCCCTGGGAACTCATGTTCAGTAAGAACCTCCCTGCTAACTACTTGAAACCTGTAGGTTCTGCGGTAATCTACCTTTCAAATCATGTTCAGAAGGGAATTAAATTCAACAAAAAGGGACTGGAAGGTGTTTTGATTGGGTTCAACCCTACATTTCATTCATACCTCATTCTTAACTCATTGGGTGCTATTGTCAAAACTAAACATGTCAAATTCCTCAAGTCCCAACTCAATGATTTCCCCTTCCTCAAATCCCCGGATCTCAATATCTTTTTGCAATCCAACATAGATTCAAACAATTTGAACTTCTCCACTAAAAATAAACAATATCTACTTAGAGAAACAGATCCGGATTCCTCTGACTCTAACTCAGACATTGCAGATCTTGAGCCTCCCTCTTCTCCTTCTCCTCCTCCGGAACTTCCCACTTCTGCTCCAGAACCCATTACACCAGATCACTATTCTAGACCCAAACAAGAAACTCAAAAACCTCAAAGATACGGGTTCCACCATTACTACAAACCGCCGTCCTACAAAGCTGCATGTAAACATCCTGAGTGGCCAAAGTGGAAGAAAGCTTCCAAGGACAAACTGAATTCTATAGAATCTCAAGAAGTGTGGGAAGATTATCATGATACACAAAACAACATTCTGAATATAACGTGGGTGTTTAAAGTCAAAGAGAATTGTCACGGCAAACCTGTGAAATATAAGGCTAGGTTATGTGTTCAAGATTTTGATCAGATACATGGTTTCAACTTTGAAGAAACCTGGGCGCTGTGGAAACTTTAGAGGTTATCCCTCACGAAGTTGTCCCTAGTTACGGGATCAATGGTTCTAGCGTCTGTAAGACTGAGAATGCTTCCTTTCCTTTTCTCCGAGAGAGAGAGAGAGAGAGATAGAGAGATAGAGATATAGAGATAGATCGATGAAGAGATCCCCCTTCCGCTACAACCCAGAGTCAAGGGGAAAGGTATTTGAGCCCTCCCCCTCAACCCTAACCTAAGTACAAGCACAAAGACAGACTGGCAACCATGAAGAAGGAACCCTAGACCCAGAACCCTGACCCATCCCCCAACCCATACCCATACCCTATCCCCGCCAGCTCGCCTGCCATTACGCGCATCCGGTTTGTCTTTTTGTGGCGCGGCCCTCCGCCGCGCGATACCCAAAGTTCGCCGCGCTTGCGCGCATCCACCCGACGCGCCGTTGTGGATTTCCCGTCCCGTGGCCAGCCCGCGCTTGCGCGCGGCTGCCCATGCATATAGCCCCGCTGTCGCCCCGCTTTTTCCCCCCCCGACTAGCCGTTCCGAGAACCTGGTCGGCCCAACTCCATCCGTGAGTCGGAAATCCAAGCGGGTCGCGGCCCGCCTCCCTTAGTCAGGCCCGGCCCGCAGTCGCGTGCTCAATCCCGCCGCGCCCACTGCTGAGGACCGGCGCACCCCCACTGCTGAGCCTAACCTACCAGATGCTGAGCGCGCAGGCCGCGATGCAGTCCCCAACCCAAGGCTATATAATGACACCACAGCGCCTACGGGCAAACTCGGCTCATTACGACTTGCATTACTCTACAGGTTGAGGAACAAGATGATTTTCACTCAGTTCAATGTAAAAGGTGCATTTCTCCATGCACCAATGAATGAAATTGTGATAATCAAAACGCCAGAGGGGTCACACAGGAAATCTCCATATCTAAAATTAAAAAAGTCATTTTACGGTCTTTGTCAGTCCCCAAAGAACTGGTATGAAACACTCACAACATGGATTAAATCTCAAGGCTTCCATGAATTGACTAGCAATCCATGCCTCTACCTCAACTCCAAATCACAAGAGATCTTAGATTTCCACGTAGATGACCTCATTCACGTAGGGAGAACTGATTCCTTCGCCAACAACTTTTTGAATCAATTTCTCAACTCATCCTGTCATCCTCCCAATACTATCCTTGGTATGCTCATGGAAGTTAAAGGAGATACTATTCTCTTAAGCCAACCCAATCACATAGATCGCGGTTTAGAGGAACTTGGACTTGCAAACTGTAAAGATAATTACTCGCCGCTGACCCAGAATCTTCATCTCAAACCTGCAACCAATGTAGACCATAACAAATTTTGCCAATTGAATATTAACTATTGCTCCGCCGTTGGACTCCTTAATCATTTATCTCAATACACCAGGCCAAATATCTCGTTCGCAGTTTCCAGCCTTGCAAGGTACAATACCAAGCCTGGCATGACTCACTGGAGAGAAGTACAAAAGGTCTGGAAGTACCTTAAAACCACCTGAAATTATAAACTAACTATTAAATTTGATCCCTCTCAAGCAATCATTTCTGGCTACAGCAATGCTACGTGGGGCAACAACCCTCTCTTCCAAAAGTCCCATACTGGCTATGTCATCTTTCACTATGGCAGCCCAATAGTCTGGAACTTGTCTAGGCAAAGAAATATCACATACTCTTCTACAGAATCTGAACTCAACACCCTACTTGATTGCTATCTCAAACTTAAGTGGATCTTGCATCTAGTTAGTGAAATTTATTGCAAGTCTACAATTAAACCACAAATTTACATAAATAACAAAGGTTTAGAAGATAAAATAAAAAGATTTGGCTCTCACTCCAAGTCATGTCATATCAATATCAAAACTAAGAGGTTACAAGAATACTTCAATCTCTCCCTGTTTGATGTGACCTTAATCTCAACTGAGGAAATGATAGCCAATTCCTTGACCAAATCCTCCTCCATCAGTTGCATCAAGTTATTACAAGATAAAGTCTTTACCAAACTTCCCCCTGAATCCCCTGCAAGTTCTCATCTTCCCATTCACGAGGGGTGTTGAGATCCCATACCTTTCACATCATCTGACGTTCACGCGCGGTCTCTCCCCTCCCGCGCGCCTTCCTTCTTCCTTCTCGTCTACTGCGCCTTGACTGCAGGAGACTGTTCTTTTGACCTCATCTACTTCCTCTCCTGTCTTGTTTCTCTTTCTTTTTCATATATTTTTATCCTTGTCTCTTTTTCTTTTCTAACTATCTCTATTATCTCAACGTCTCATTCCTCATCATCTCAACCGTCCACCATCTTCCTAACCATCCGCCTCTAGTATCAGATCAACGTCTCATAATTAACTCATACCTGTCTCCTTTGCATCGCGTATCTCAACTCTCAATATTCATCTAAATCTTTTTTGAACTCTTGACATCTTCAGTCTTTCTCTCCCTGCCTGGTAAGACTCCACTCCTCTGGTTTCTGGCTCATGTCTAGTACCTAATTTTCAGAACTCTTCAATTAGCTCCAACTCCTGACTCAAGCCTTCTGGAAAATATCCAACTCAAATCCCACCATTCATCTCCACCCAATCTTTTGGCTTCTGGCGTAGGATTCTTTCTATTCATTCTTCTTTTTGTTATTCTCATTCTCCTTTATTTCCTTGTTTCTCATGTTGCTTGTTTTCTCTCAGTCTGCTGGTTCTATGTCATAAAGAAATTAAGCCTATCCTATCATTATCTGGTACCCTTCAAGCACTTGATTGCGGAGAGTTGGACAGGTTCATTGAGAGCCTGGAGTTTGGTTGGGTTTGAGTTGATCATCCCCAATCTTCTGCTGACGACCAGAGTTATTAGCTTGTGGGCGTTGTTTACATGCAACAGCTTTGTTCTTTTAACTTTAAACAAACTTTAGCTTCTTTTGTCCAATTTTTTCCCACACAATCTTGGCTCAGATAGTGCTGTTCCATTTCTACCAAACTACTATCATCTTTATCCTTTACTACTTGATTCCTCATTTACCAGGTTCTGGACCTTGATCTTGGTTACATTTAAATATTTTTGTAACACTCAGGAGGGCAGCCTAAACAGCACCTTTCCCCTCCACAGAACTGCCATGGCCTAGCATTGTTTGGAGTCTTGCATTTGGTCCCCCGGGCTGGGATCAAACCAGCACCCTTGGGATTTAAAGTCCCAACTTGAAGAAGAAACTCTGAAATCCCATCCAATCTTTTTTTTTCTTTTTTCTGTCATCATCCAGATCTGATCCATGGAGGAAACTTGTTCCAGAAGTAAGTCCTCCCAATTGTGCACCATTGGGGCGGGATTCTTGTTGTTTTTGTGAAACTCTACCCTTGCCATGTTTGTGAGCCACCTTGGAACTCTGCTTTTTGGATACCCTTAGGAACTCTGTCTTCAAAATAGAATCTGTTCCCTCCACCACTGTTTGGGCCAAGATGGTCAAGATCAAACCCCAGAACAAGAACTTAGGCTTCAATGGAACAAACGTGGAACAATTTTTGGACTCCTATGAAATGGCTGCTGAAGTGGATGGTGCAAGTGAACATGATATGGCCTATCAGTTACAATTTTTTATCTCCTCTGATGAAGTTATGGAAGTGATTGAATTGTTTGATGGATTCAAAACTCATAACTGGAGGCTTTTAAAGGAGGCTATGTTGGCTTTTTGGGGGAAAATAGATGTGGCTAGGTTTACCTTACAGGACTTGGATGCTCTGGTTTCTCAATGGATATCCAATGGTGGTGTCTCTTCAGCCTCTGGTTATCAGTTTTTCAGAAAGTCTTGGTATCCTATTCAGTCTTATCTTATCAGGAATGATCACATTGACACTGTGGACAAAATTCAAGTTTGATTTTTCCAATCTTTTTTGCCAGGAGTGCAGGAAAGGATTAGGGATGAATTAGTCAAGTCTGGATCCATGATCACTACTAGGGATAATTTATTCAAACTCCCTGTCTTTCTGGTCCTTAGCAATGTGGTGGACAAAGTCATGAAAGGTCATACTTCTTTAACTTTTGAAAAGCCCAGGATCACTGAACCAGTCCATGCTCCTTCCTTCCAAGAATCCAACAAAATCATGAACAAGATGGAAGCAAATTGCAGACCTCAATCAAGCTCTCAGGCCAATAAGGATACTGCTACCATAGATGAGATTACTAAGCTACTTCAGGCCTTTGAGAATAAAATAAATCAGAAAATATCCTCGTTAGCTACCCCTAAACCTGCTAATTCTGTTCCTAAATCTACCTTAGTCTGCTATTACTGTCATAGAGAAGCCATGGTACTGGTAGATGTCCTGAACCCCAGAAGGACAAGGAGGAGAAATTAGTAGAGCAGAAGGGAAATAATTTCTTTCTTCCTAATGGTGCTTTGATCCCTTTTTACTCATCTTGTCCAATCCATCATGTGGTGGATTCTTACCAACCACCAACTTCCAAGAAGGCATCTCTGGTCTCCTTGGATTTTCAATCATCCTGTGGCACTCTTCAACCTTGGTATCCTTCAGCTATCACTTCTTCTAGCTTCTCTGGTGCTTATCAATCTGATCCAGATAGTAAACGCCATGAGGAACCCAAACCTCACAAGTCTCCTCCTGTTCCATCTTCAATTCTTTGAAAACCTGTCAAACATCAATCTTTGCCTGAGCCTCCTTCCTCTGATGTGGAAGACATGGAAGTAGAAAAGGAACCACTAATGGAAAGGTTCCAGGACCAATCTGATCCTTCTCCTCCTCTTCAATCTGGTCAACCCCCTCAATTCCCTGATCCTCTTCCAGTACCTGCCTCACCTGATGTTCCTCCCTCCACCCAGCCCAAAGTTTGGTTTAAGAGGGGCATTTCCAAGGACTACCCTAATGCTGTCAAAGGAGTATTGAAGAAAATTTCCAATCTCAAAATCCCTAATCTTTCTGTGGCTGAACTGCTGTCTATCTCTTCATCTGTGGCTGAAGGCATGAAGAAATGGGTTTGTTGTTGATGTGAGGAAATTGGTCTGGACAAATTGAAGGTCTCTTCTGGCACTTTGATGGAGGACTCTGGTGTAACAGATCCCCCCCCCCCCCCAGATGCCAATCTGTATTCCTGTCCTCTTGGGTTTCTTCCCTGCTATCTTGGTGAATTGGCTAAAACAGTTTCTCTTCTTTTGGATTTGGGTTCTCAGCTCAACTTAATCTCAGATACTATGGCCTGAAAACTCAAGCTTAGCCCAAGGGTCAGCTTTACTTCTGCGGTTTATTGTATAGGGAATCAGTCATGTGAACTGGTTTGTATAGCTGAGGATGTTCCTGTTCAAATTGGTTGAAATATTGTTGGAACTTGTCACTTCTGGATGACTTGTTTGGAAGTTCCTATGATCTTGGGCCAACCGTTCTTAATGGTTTTGGGGCTACCCTTATTTCTTCTGATCAAGTTGGGGAGAGAATCCTTCTCCCTGATGCTGATTGCAGAAAAATTGAAGTTCCGCTTTGTTCCTTGGATTCTGGTTGTTGGGAACATGATGTTCCTGGTTGTTCTCCCAAAACAGTTCTAAAGGGAAAGCAGAAGGACAACTCTCATTCCTCTCAGCCTCGTTTTTTATTGGACTAGTTGATCCTACTGATAGTTTTAGTTCCTCTCAGCCTCAGACTTCAACTTATGGATCAACTTCAACCTCAGAGGCATATTTTTTGTTTTCCTCATCATCTGTTCCTCATCCTTATAAGATCACAATTAAAAAAAAATAAAAATTCAAAAAATTCCAAAAATATTTCTTCTCTCTCTGGGTCTGTTGTATCTTCTTTTCCTTTTTCCCTTCAGCCTGATCAATTATCCTCTACTCCAGTTTTGAATCTTTGCAATGAGTCTAAACTAGACCCCAATCTTGATTCTTTTCTTGGTGGTTTTGGTATGAAGGAGTATGGTCTTAAGTGGAGGCAATGTGGGGTAGAAGTAAGTCCTCCCAATTGTGCACCATCAGGGGCCTCTACTACTTTCATTTTTGAAACTCTACCCTGTACCACACATGTGAGAAATGCATTAGCTTTTGGATCCTCTTTTATGGAAAAGGCACCTTTCAAGGACAAGGCGGAACATCAAACTTGGAAGATGTTGGAACTTGGCCACAGTTTTTGTATTCAGGTCTCACTGGTCAATGCTTGGAGGAAGAAAGGATTCCTCTCTTTTTCCACCAAGTATAAACCAGTTGCAAAAAAGGTTCAACAAGTCAACCAACCAATGCCTCTCAACATCAACCCTCCTTTTATGCGCCCCCCTCTATCCCACAATCCTTACTGTGTTTTAACTCAATATCTTACTGGTCCATTCATCCCCTCTGGTCGTGTCACTGAAGAAAACATTAAAGTGGTCAATTTGGCCCAGATGGATGGCTTCTTCCTGATGAGTTGAATTTAATCAAAAATTTCTTATCCCTTAGGGAAAAATCAATTGCTTTCTGTGAAGAAGAGAGAGGTCTCTTGAAAGAATCCTATGGCATCCCTTACATTATCCCTGTAGTAGAACATGATCCCTGGAAAAAGAAGAAGATCCCAATCCCTGCTGCTAAAGTTGACAAATTCATCAAGATGGTCCGCAAACAAGTCCGAACCAGTTTATATGAAAAATCAACTTCTAGCTATTCCAGTCCTGTTTTCTTTGTTCTCAAGAGTAATGGTAAACTTAGAATAGTTCATGATCTCCAGCCTCTAAATAAGTTTACTATTAAAGACTCTGGTATTCCCCCTTCTACTGAAGAATTTGTTAAATCCTTCTCTGGAAGAGCTTGCTATGGTCTTGGTGACATTATGGGTGGCTATGACAAACAATCCTTAAATCCAATTTCTTGTCCTCTCACTACTTTTGATACTCCTCTTGGTCGTTTCCAACTTACTCAATTACCTCAAGGTGCCACCAATTTGGTTGCAGTCTATCAGGCTCAGATGGTTTGGATCCTGCAGGATGAAATCCCTGATCATGCTGGTATCTTTATTGAAGATGGTGGGATTAAAGGTCCAGTTTCTGATTATAACAATGAGCTCTTACCCTGGCATTCAGGAATCCTGTCAGCTTGCTACTTGGACAGAGCAACCTGTCAAAAGAAGAAATAAAATAATAAAATTAGAGTCAAAATCAGAAATAAAATAATAAAATTAGAAGGAGTGAGAAATCCATGAATATTATTACAGAAATGGATTTTCAACCAAAATTAAGTAGGGTCACTCACTGACCCCACCCTTGAATTCTAACTCCTTACATTTTTGAATAATTATTAAACAAAATGACCAACAGACCACGACACCACCATGGCACCTTTTGGCCATTTTAAAATTTCACACATTATGCCATGTATAGGTTTCACACCTAAAATTCAGTCAGAATTGAGGTGTTTTGTATACTTCAGGAGTTACAGGCGGATTTGTGTTGTGTCACAATTCCGGAGTGCAGCCCCGCATTCATACAGTAAGGGCACACACGCCTGACACTCAATATTTAGGCGCATGTCAAAAGGCCCGCATGCAAAATGAATGACTGGCCACAGGCAACAGATTCCCGCACTCAGCTGTTGAGCCTGGGCGTGTCAACAAAAATTGTACTAAGAATGACAGCCAGGTACCGCAAGAACAGGCTACAACCTGCATGCATACATCATGTATATGTAAAAACTTGACTGCAGGACAGAGGTATGTCTGAAAACTAAGAATATTGAATGAAAAATATGAAAATGAAAATATAAAGCAAATAAATTGTGGGAAACAATAATGAAGGTTGTCACGTAAATGAGATTGCCAAATCTTCATGAACCACAAAACAAAACAAGGAGTTAACCTAAAAATTATTAAAAATTCCCAACATGTGCGGAAGATGCCGCAAAATCTAATAATACCCACTTCTACCCATGTCACTCAAAATAAATTAATACAAAATAAGGAAATGTGTCTGAATCATAAAAATAACAAATTAACATTCAAACACATTCTGAAAATTATTTCACAAAGAAATATGACATAGACAAGGCTAGCAGATTGAAAGCACCAGAAATCCGTGCCAAACTAGCCCTGGTCAGCCTTCTAGCCTCAGCCCCTAAGCATAACCCTCTCTATGTGCCCTGAGAAGGTCTTATTACCCCAAAAAGGTATATAAAACAACCCTTTTTAAGTGATTTAAACCCCAGTAATTTTTAAGTATCAATCCAGACCCCTTGCCATCTGTGATCAAGTGTTTATTCAAGATAAACAAGTGATATATGGCTATAGTCTGATATTATTATTAATAATTCTGGCCCCATCATTGATTCCGTGAAGAATATCAGCAAATAACCCCAATAACTTTCCTGAGACCCTTTCAACCATGAATTTCTGCAAGATTCTTGGAGTGAGTACTTAAACCAGTAAGTTTTCTCCTTCTTGCACCCAGGCATAAGTGCTGTAAGACAGCCAGTCCACACATCCCCTTGAGTTAGTCTTTTGTGAGCAATCATTTAAGACCTCATTGTCCCAAGGTTTTTACACGGTTCAAAAGAGCCCCTTGAAGAGAGGTTGTTATCCAATAAAGATCCCCAGTTTGCACAAACTGTGTCCCCTCTTGAAAAATATATATTTAAACAAATTTAATCCAAGAAAACCAACCAAACTTTGCACTTGCTTTTAAATAAATTATTTAAGCATTTTACCTTAATTTTCTTGGAATTATTATTCCAACACCAATATCACTTTGTGTAGCTAAAAGACCGCAAAGTTCCTGGCATCAGGAAGCTGACAACTGGGGGTCTGGCCGGGAAATATCCCTGAATAATTAATTTTCAATTAATTTATTTCTTTGTACCAGATATTCTACGTAAAAATAAGTAAAAATACTTATTATCCTTATTTTTTTGATTATTGTTTCTCCTATGGACCTTAAAAACAACGGAGAATTAATCAATTGTCATTTGAACCTTCCTAAAAAACAAAAAGAACAAAAAATCCGTAATTTTGTGCCTGTTATCATAACTCCTGAGCAACAACAAGCTAGATAACTTCATTATAAGCAACAAGTTATTAAGGAAAAGGAATTGAAGCTTGAAAGACTTAGTAATTTTAATTTTTTCCTCAGGAAACACACAGCCTGGAAGAAATATAAGAGGCAACTTTATTTCTTTAATAAGAATGAAGAAAGTGAGCTTAAAATATTTTTTTTTTAAAAAAAAAAAATATAACAAAAATTTGAATAAAATCAAAGTTTGATAAAAAATTAATAAAAATTATAATAAAACCAAAAACTTATTTTTAATTTTTTTATCTTAAACTAGTGGAAAGAACCTTTTCCGTAGCAGATTTTATTGAGAAGGACCTGTTGGAAAACAGTTCCCACCATGGTTCTTTGGATTTAAGCCAAGACTTGATTGGTACCCACAAAGATGCCCCTGGATGTCAGCTCTCTGATACCAGGAACCTTGCAGTCCTTTAGCTACAGAGAGTGATAAAAATGCTGGAATGATAATAATAATTATTATTCCATTAATAAACACTTAGAAGCTCAAATAAATGATTTAATAAGAGCAGTTGCAAGGTTTAATTGGTTTGGTAGTAAATGGTTTTCAATATAATATAAAGGAGGGGCCACAGTATTATACTACTGGGGATCTTTACAGACTAGCAACCTCTCTTCAAGGGTCCTCCTTAGGCAGTTTAAGAAACTTGGAATAAAGATGGGTGCCTTAGAAAGGACTTATTCCACAAATGGCCGGGCTTAACAGCTCAAATGGCCAGGAAAGGAGGGGTAACACTCACTCTGAGCACTTTACCACAAAAATCCTGGAATAATTGGAAGGGTTTCAGGGCAGATGGGGTAGATTGCATGACTAAACTTCAATGGTTGATTGGTTAATAAAGATAAATAATCCTACTACAGACTAAGTCATAAATCACTTGCTTATCTTCATATAAGACTTGATCAATAATGACAGGGTGTCTGATTGATAATAAATAAATCCTGGTAACTGATGATGGAATAATGGATCCAAACAGGTCTGTATAAATACCCTTTTGGGGTGATTTTGATCTTCTCAAGGCACTTAGAGAGGGTCCTTCTTGTGGGCTGAGGCTGGCAAGCCAGTCAGGGCATAATTAGCAAGTCCACTTGGTGCTGTCAGTCAGCTGTCCTTAGATCTTCTGGATTTCTGTACTATTTTGGCCACAGGATCTGTTAATCTGTTATGGCATAAATTTGATCATTCTGTACTCATCCTTCATTTGTACTATTGATATTGCTTTAAAGCTTGCAGATGTGTATTTTTACTCATTGTCCATTATCTGCTGATTATGTAGATAATTTTTAATAATTTTTATGAACACTCCTTGTAGTGGTTTGTGGTCTTCAAAGATCAGGATCAGTGATTTACGTGATAATCCTTGATCTTTGATTTATTATTAAAAAATGTTTTAAACTTAATTTTCATTAATTTTATTTAAGGTTTGATCTTTTTAGATCATTATTAATGCATCTTTCAGTTTGTTACATATACTAGGCAACCCTAACTAGGTTGTAGCTCTTCTGAGCGGTACCTGGTTGTCAGATTAGTCACCACTGATCCAGACGCGGGGATCAGTTAGTACAGATGCCCGCGGGGTAGGATCTGCTGTGTGCGTGGCAGAATCAGCTTCGCGCGGGTCTCTAGTACGCGGGAATCTTCTGCTACTAGTACGTAGGGATATGTAATGATGCAGGGCTGCGCGCGGGAATTGTGACATAAAACATTTCCGCGTGTAACTCCTAAAATATACACAACACCTCAATTCTGAGTGAATTTTAGGTGTAAACCCTATACGTGACAATACGTGTGAAATATTAGAATGGCTAAAAAGTGCCATACTGGTGTTGTAATTTTTTATTACTTTTCTTTTTAATTATTTTAAAAATATAAGGACTTGGAATTCAAGGGTGGGGTCAGTGAGTGACCCTACCTAATTTTGGGTGAGGAATCCATCTTTGTAATAATATTAATAGATTTTTTTACTCCTTATTTTGTTAATTGAGATATTCTTATTTTTCATAGTTTTGTGTTACTATTTGACAGTTTTGCTCTGTACATAGTAGCAAGCTGACATTCCCCCGCTCCAAGATATATCTATATCTTAAAAAATTTTGGGTTAATGCCTCCTTTTGGCTCTGTAGCTCCTCAGGTGTATAGGTCCGTCAGGGATATTATGTTCAGGCAACTATTTATCTTTATCAGCTGATTCTCCCTTGTATCTAACCAGGTACAGTCTGACGTCTTTTCCATTGATCCTATCTTTTTTATCCTTAAGGATCTTGCTAATTTTTCCTTTGTCCTTTTCAGGTTCTTCTGTAACAGGTATTGTAGGTGAATGAGTATGTTCTCAATTCCTTGGGTGGTAGTGTTTGATGAGGCTTACTGGGAAGACTGGATGTTTCCTAGAAAGCTCATCACTGAGGATTACTTCCACAGAATTTTTACCATGAAGTTTATTAATGGTGAAAGGTCCAACAAAAGCTGGTCTAAGCTTTCTATTTCCACCCAAGTTGGTAAAGTGAGTGGTAGAGATCAAGACTTGATCACCAATCTTGAAATCAGGTTCCTTATGGGTTTTATCCCACCTTTGCTGGATATACTCCACAGCATCCTGGACACATTTAACAGCATGTTTGTTGGCTACATCTATCATGTTTTTGAAATCAAGTGATGTAGGGTGAATATTGGTTAGCTGGTGGTTAATTTTATCCTTTGGTAATCTAGGATTCCATCCTCTTTCCAGTATGTAAAGTACTTCCTTAGGGGTAGAGTGCTTGCTACTGTTGTAGGCCATCTCCAGTGCAGGTAAAAGGCTAACCCAATTGTGACAATAACTGTCAGAATTCTTGTTTTCTAGTCAAAAGCCACAGAATCTCCTGAGCATGTCTTCCAGGGTCTGAATCATCCTTTCAGCTAATCCATACATCTGAGGGTGATAAGCGGTAGAGAAAGCTAAGGTGGTTCCAAGAATATCATGAAGATTCATCCAGAAATCAGAGGTTAATTTAGGATCTCTGTCACTGATAATGATCTTGGGAACTCCAACATCAGCAATGAGTCTGTTCCAAAATAACAGGGCAACTTCCATAGCAGTGTCTTCTTTGTGATTAGGTAGGAACTTTGCTTTCTTGGAGAACCTATCCACAATGACCAAGACTGAGTTGTAGGAATAGGCTCCTCCTGGGGGTAGTCCAGTTACAAAGTCCATATTGATGATCTCCCATCTTTTCTTGGGTTCAGCAATCTTTTGCAGTAGAAAAAACTGTTTCCCAGTTGTCCTTTTGGACTTCTGACAAGTTTCACAACTGGTAACATACTGTATAGTGGAGTCTCTCCAATTAACCCACCAAGCATTTTGTTTAACCTTATCAAAAGTTCTATCAGCAGATAAATGACCAGATGAGAAGTTATCATGGCACTCAGCCAGAACATGTTTGATATGGTCATCCTTAGTTAATACTATAACACTTGAATTTTGATGCCTATAGTATAGAAGACCATCCCATATGGTGAACCTTCCGGCTTTGTATGGTTTCAGAAGAAGTTCAGGTAGGCTATTGATCAATTCAGAAGGTGGAGATGTACTTTCCATAATATTGATCAGAGTCTTTATGCCAGAACTGTAAGATTCTTTGATTGAGTTGAACAATGATTCATTCAATTCACAAATGTGGATTCCCATTATAGGAGCTTCAATGTTTAACCTGTTAATGTTAAGGATAGGAAAGATATCATTATCCTCTGGATCATAAGCAGGGTTACTTGGGTGATTGGGTAACACATTCCTGCTTAGACTATCAGCATTCTGGTGTTTGGTCCCAGCTTGATGAACTATGTTCATCTTACCTCTGTACTGTTCTATAGCTATCTGCCATCTTAACATGTGCCTACTAGGGGTCTTCATGTTAATCAAGGTCCTGAAAGTGTTGCAGTCAGTAATCACAGTGAAATTTGTGCCTTCTAGGTAATAATGGAGTTTCTCTAGAGTCCATACTAAGGCAAGACATTCCATTTGACTTGCACCCTACCTTTTCTCAGTGTCTTTAATTTGTCTGGATATGAAGAGTATAGGTTTTTCCACTGGTTTGTCATCCTCTATTACTTCTTGGTTTAAAGCAGCTCCTAGCCCTTCCATGCTAGCATCTATGTAGAGTTTGAAAGGTTTAGAATAATCTGGCTGGATTAGTACTGGAGCTGAAGTCATTGCCATTTTGAGTTCCTCATAGTTCTTGACTCTGTCATGAGTCATTTCAAACATGGTAGTTTTGTTGCAAATCTCATACAGACATTTGGTTAGAAGATCAAACTTTGGTAAATACTTCCTATAGTAGCTGCAGAAGCTGATAAAGGATATGAGTTCAGTTTTATTCTGAGGCATAGGCCTATTCATTACTGCTGCTATCTTGTTCTGGTCAGCAGCTAAGGTTAGTCCAGAGACAATGTGTCCTAAGGCTTTGAGTTCCCCAGAGCCAAAGTTACACTTTTTCATTGATACTTTCAATCTCACGGGAGAGATGGTTTTCAAAACCAGACTTAATTTCTCCATGTTAGTATCCCAATGATCAGATTAGATGATAACATCATCAATTTATACCATCATCCATCCCTGTCTGATGAATAATCCTAGGACAATGTCCATCATCCTTTAAAAATGAGAAGGATCATTTTTAATACCAAAAGGCATCCTAAGATACTCATAATTTCCCAAATGACAGTTAATTCTCATGAATTTCCGGCTATCAGGGCTGATAGGTATTTGGTGAAAACCTTTCAGCATGTCCATGGTAGTGATGTACTTAGCCTTGGACAGGTTATGCAGAGCATGGTCAATTCTTGGAATTGGATAATAATCAGCTTGGGTGTAGTTGTTAAGCATTCTAAAATGTCCAACCATTCTTGACTTATCATTGTTCCAAGCTATAATTACTGGGGTATTAATATCCACTTGTTCATTGTGGCCTACTTTCCTTAAGACTTGTAAGTCAACCAACTCTTGAATATGGGTTTCCAGAGCAGCTCTGGATTTTGGACTAGACGGGTAAGCAGGTCTCCTGAGGTTAGGTGGGTAAGGAGGCTTAATAGTTAGAGTTAGGATCATATCATGTCCTTTGATGTTACCAATGGGGTGATCCTTGGTACAGAAAGCATTCTGATTTTCAAAGCATACTTGTAGGATATCCTGTTTCTGTTCTTCATTGAGAAGGGAATTCAAAGCAGCTTGAGAGAAGTATTCCTGATTGAACTTCTCTACGTGTTTTTCATAAGTTTAATCAGAAGTTTGAGCATTGACATGGCATATTTGGAACTTCTTATTCCAGTCTCCTTCTATAGTGAAGTATCTACCCTTGCTTTGGAATACATCTATGCCATATAAGCAAAGAGAATCATTTCCAAGGATAAAATAATCACATACTCCGTTTTGGAGAACTATAAATTCAATGTTCAGTTTGAGCAATCCTTTAGAGTGAGGGAGTATGATATCAGAAGACCATACTCCAACAGCATTGAGAGCAGAATTACAACTGCTGAACTTAGCCTGATGTACTGGTAGTAAGTTCAGCTTCCAGTTTGGGTCTTGTTTCTCCAGATAAGTTGAACCAACACAAGAGCAAAAGCCTCCACTGTCTAAAAGTAACTTAACAGGGGAACCTAGGATTAAACCAGTAGCATAGCATGTTTTGCCTGAAGTTTAACTTGTACCAGCAGTAGGTTTCAGAGTCAAGGCCTTAGCCTCAGAGATGTGGTGAATCTTCATGTTGGGATTCCATTTTTGAGGTAAGTTAGAATCTTCATTGATGGAATTTATGTCCGGAGAAGACTCAATACTACCTTCAATAACATTGATGGGGTTAGTGATCATTAGATCACAATCAGAGAGTGATCCATCAGTATCATCAAGGTGAGTGTCAGGATTGTCATACTCTTCTTCTTCCTTCAATAAGATTAATCCTTTTCCTAGGTAGAGGACAATCAGGTTTTACATGTCCTGTTTGGTTACAGTTCCAACATACTTTCTCTTTTGATTCTGGAGTCTTCTTGACTTCCAAGGTAGATGGATTAGTAGCAGGGGATTCTTTAGTTTTGGCAGTATATTCTTCTCTGTTCCTAGTATTTTGTTCCCTGGGGGGTCTATTGACCCTTTTATCAAGACCATTTATATCAATAGTCTCTTCCAATACACCTATTAAGGTGGAAAGCTCTGAATCCATAGGCATTCTGCATCTTACACTGTGGTTGATTTGTCCGGGAAATAAGTTGAGGAGTCTTTCATTGACTTCTTCTTCATCAGCATCAGGGTAGAAACAGTCTAACCTCCTTTTCTGGTCTAAGCACCACTTATGAGTTTTGTCCTTGGATGGATAAAACTGGGAAGTTTCAAAAGTTTTCATCATCTTTCTTTTCCAAATCCTGGTACCAAACTGCACTTTGATCAATTCTTTCCGAGAATTCCAGGATAAAGATCCAACTTCTTCTCTTTTATTGATAAACCAATCAAGAGCTACTCCTTCAAATAGTCTGGGAAATCTGACCACAGCTATTGCATCAGGGAGCTCATAAGAAGAAAGAGTATACTCAATAAATTTAATGAAACTGACGTGGTTGTATTCTCCTTCTCCAGAGAATTTAGGCCATTCAGTGATGGGAGGGAGTAGCTTCAAAGCCTGCTCCATTTCAGGAGTAGGACTGGGTCTGAAAGAATCATTCTTAGTTATCCTGGTTCTTGGAGGAATACTAGGAGTACTGGTGAACCTAACAGGCCTAGTTTCTTCTAGTTCAATGACCGGAGACTTAGTAGAATTGATCTTAAGATCTCTGAGATAATTCTTAATCATACACAACTCCAAATCAAGTTTATTTCTTAATAAGTCAATTTTGTTAATCAGATGAGCTGAAGTAGTAGGACTAGTTTTCTTAACTTCTTCCTTAAGGTGGTCTATGGCTGCAAGAATATCTTCCTGAAGAATTGATTGGTTGTCATCAATATGGTTCATCAGGTCCAACTTACTAGCTCTTATACTATCCTTGATTTGTTGTATTTCGAACTCATCAATTCTCATAATCTGAGACTGAGTGTCAATCACTCTGAAAATACTTGAACTCAATTTGTCCAATTGTTGATAAAATTTGTCAAAGCATTGGCTAATAATAGTAAAATTGTGAGACACATTTACAGAAAAGCTATTAAGAGCTTCTACATCTAATTGTGGTACAACTTTTTCCACTTCTGGGCTAAGGATATTATTCTTTCCCAATCCTTTGGGTTCCTTAACTTCTGATGGGCTGAGGACCTCTTCTTTTTGGGGTCCTTTCCCTTTAAGGAAGCTAACTGATCCCAAGGATTCCAGTTCTGCATGTAGCCTTCTACTTCTTTCTTTGGGATCAACCTTTGCAGAGAAATCTGAGATTTCTTTGCCTGAGAAATGGCTTTTCTCATACCTGGTTGATCCTCCTGGGTCTGAGCCAACCTGAATTGTTCCCAATAGCTCACGTGCTCTTTCACTAATACTTTGACTCTTTCCTCCTTGGTTGAGTCCAGCTGGGGTGGCGTAGGAGGACCTGTACCCTCCTGGGATAACATGATGGGCAACGGATGGTTCTCCAAAGTTCTGTTGGTCAAGTTGGCGGCCCCGGTCATCGCTGTCTTTGTCCTGCGTGACGCTATGGTCATGGGTTCGAGTCCCCTCATTGCGCTTGCAACTGGAATCCTTGCGCGCATGGGTTCCTCCGGGCAGAGATCCATACAACAGGGCTCTACCTGTTGCCCCGGTGTTGCGCCTAATTTGATACATAGCACCAAAAAATGAGTAAGTCTTTGGTCAAAACTTTGAAAAAAGACTTTAAAAATATAAAAATAATACTTTTTGTGTGTTTTATATTTTCAATAATTTTATATATATATTTTAACTTACTTAGAGTTAAATTCAAGGGTACCAACCCTTGGTTGGGATCACAACTATCCTTGGGGGGTATTCCAACAGGGTCTGAGTGAGTTCCAATCAGATCCTGGGATAAATCCAAGGGTAAGTCCAATGGTACACTGTCTGGGACATCCTCTAGGAGGTCCTGGTCAATGAGATCACCAAAAAAAAATCCACTGAGATGGATAAAAACAAAAATATAAGTTTAATATTTTTGTATTTTTACGTGTTAAAATGATGTTTTTAGAAAAAATAATCACTTTTATTATTTTTGGATTTTTCTTTATCTTCAGGGTTATTTAATTTATAAATATAAAGCTTCCTTTGATAAAACTTTCACTCCTTATGTTGCCTTAATAAAGAATTTAAATTGATAATTCTTTCAAGCTCAAGTTCTTTGTCCTTTATAACCTGCTGTTTATAATAAATCAGTTTCTTGTGTTGTTTCTCAGGAGTTATAATAACAGGGACAAAGTTACGGAGTTTTTCTTCTTTTTTCTTTTTAAGAAGGTTCAAATAATAATTGATCAATTCTCTGTTGGTCTTAAGATCCACTAGAGAAACAAATGATCAAAAATATATGTTATAAGTATGTTAACTTATTTTTTTTGAAAAAATTAATAGACTGGTCCAAGGAATAAATAATTAAGAATTAATTATTTAAGGATATTTCCCAGCCAGACCCCCAGTTGTCAGCTCTCTGATACCAGGAACCTTGCAGTCCTTTAGCTTCAGAGAGTGATAAAAATGCTGGAATGATAATAATAATTATTATTCCAATAATAAACACTTAGAAGCTCAAATAAATTATTTAATAAGAGCAGTTGCAAGGTTTAATTGGTTTGGTAGTAAATGGTTTTCAATATAATATAAAGGAGGGGCCACAGTATTATACTACTGGGGATCTTTACAGACTAGAAACCTCTCTTCAAGGGTCCTCCTTAGGCAGTTTAAGAACCTTGGAATAAAGATGGGTGCCTTAGAAAGAACTTATTCCACAAATGGCCGGGCTTAACAGCTCAAATGGCCAAGGCAGGAGGAGTAACACTCACTCTGAGCACTTTAACACGAAAATCCTGGAATAATTGGAAGGGTTTCAGAGCAGATGGGGTAGATTGCTCAACTAAACTTCAATGGTTGATTGGTTATAAAGGTAAAATAATACTACTGCAGACTAAGTCATAAATCACTTGCTTATCTTCATATAAGCACTTGATTAAAAATGACATGGTGTCTGATTGATAATTAATAATTCCTGGTAAACTGATTGAATAATGGATCCAAAGAGGTCTGTATAAATACCCTTTTGGGGTGATTTTGATCTTCTCAGGGCACTAAGAGAGGGTTCTTCTTGTGGGCTGAGGCTGGCAAGCTAGTCAGGGCAATATTAGCACGTCCACTTGGTTCTTTCAATCAGCTTTCCTTAGATCTGCTGGATTTCTGCACTATTTTAGCCACAGGATCTGTTAATCTGTTATGGCCTAAATTTGATCATTCTGTACTCATCCTTCATTTTTACTATTGATATTGCTTCAAAGCGTGCAGATGTGGATGTTTACTGATTTTCCATCATCTGCTGATCATGTAGATAATTTGTAATAATTTTTATGAACACTCCTTGTAGTGTTTTGTGGTCTTCAAAGATGTCAGCCTGCTACTTAGCACAGAGCAACCTGACAAAGCAACAATAATAATAATATCAACAAAAATAAAAAGAACAAAAGTAAATGAATAAATAAAATTATTATAAAATGAAGGAGTAGGAAATCCATAAATACTATTGCAGAAATGGATTCCCCACCAAAAATAAGGTAGGGTCACTCACTGACCCCACCCTTGAATTCTTACTCCTTATATTTTTTAATTAATTCAATAGAAAATGGTAAATGACCACGGCACCAGTATGGCACCTTTTGGCCATTTTCATATTTCACATGATATGTCATGTATAGGTTTCACACCTAAATTTCAGTCAAAATCCAGGTGTTGTGTGTAGTTTAGGAGTTACACAGGGAATTGTGTTTTGTCACAATTCCCGCACGCAGCCCCGCGTCCCTACAGCGCTGGTCTCCCGCATACGCAAACTCCCGCACGCAGCCCTGCGTCCCTACAGCGTTGGACTCCCGCGTACGCCAACTCCCGCACGCAGCCCCGCGTCCCTACAGCGCTGGACTCCCGCGCAGGTAATCCCGTGACCTACTCACGCGCGCAGCGGTTCAGTCCCCTGCGCGCATCTGAGCAGAGGATCAGTCCCCGCGCGCATTTGAATGGACTGATCCCCGCGCCTCCTGCCGTGATCAGTCTGACAGCCAGGTACCGCTCAGAGGAGCTAAAATATAGTAGGATCTACACTACATATGTAAAGCTACCACACAAGCATAGATTATAGTTCAAAAACCTTAAAAATCAATTAAAATTAGTTATTAACTAATTTTTAGTATTTTTTATTAATTAAATAAAGATCCAGACTCACCATGACATGAGTTGATCAGAACCTTCAAAGACCACAAAACTACATAAGGATTGGTCGAAAAAATTATTAAAAATTACATACAGGATCAGCAGAGGATGAAAAATCAATAAACATCCACTTCTGCTCACTTTGGACCAGTACTTACAGTACAAATTGAGGATCAATGCAGGATCAGCAAAATGACTAATCTATTGATTAACAGATCCTGCAGCTAAAAAGGAGCTGTTCCTTGACATATCTAAGGCCAGCAGGCTAACAGCACCTTGAGGACGTGCCAATCTTGCCCTGACTGCCCCCCTAGCCTCAGCCCATGGCTAGTACCCCTTCTAGAGGCCCTCAAGCACCCAAAAAAGAATATTTAAACAGGCTCTTTTTGCCCTTCTGTTCCCAATCAGTTATCAGTTATCAGAAATATTATTATTATCAATCAGACATTGTTTCATTGTTATTCAAGTGCTTATCAAGAAGAAAGCAAGTGATTTATGATCTAGTCTGAAGTATTATTATTATTATTTTCTAAATAACTATCAACAACCAGAAGTTTGAACCAGCCACCAACCCCATCTGTTCTGAAGCTTCTTGCCTGAATCTTTGCAGGATTTCTGTGGATTACTTCCCAAGTAAGTTGTTCCCTTCCTGCTCTGGGTTTGTGTGCTATTTTGCCCGCCCATATTAGTGGATAAGGCCTTAGAAGGCACCCATCTTCATTCCAAGGTTATAAACTGCCTAAGGAGGCCCCTTGAGGAGAGGTTGCCAAGTCTGTAAAGACCCCCAGTAGTATATTACTGTGGCCCCTCTTTTTATATTATATTTAAAATATTTATAACCAAACCAATTAAACCTTGCACTTGCTCTTACCATACCATTATTGGAGCTTTAAAGTGTTTATTCTTTGGAATATTATTGCTCCAAATTCTTTTATCACTCTCTGTAGCTAAAGGACTGCAAGGTTCCTGGTATCAGAGAGCTGACAAAAGATCAGGATCAGTGATTTACATGATAGTGTTTTGTGGTCTTCAAAGATCAAGATACGTGGTTTACATGGTAGTCCCTGATCTTTGATTTATTATAAAAAATTTTTAAAACTTAATTTTCATTAATTTTATTTAAGTTTTGACCTTTTTAGATCATTAGTAATGCATATGTCAGTTTGTTACATATACTAGGCAACCCTAACTAGGTTGTAGCTCTTCTGAGCGGTACCTGGTTGTCAGATTAGTCACCACTCATCCAGAAGCGGGGATCAGTTAGCACAGATGCGGGCGGGGTAGGATCTGCTGCGTGTGTGTCAGAATCAGCTGCGCGCGGGTCTCTAGTACCCAGGAATCTGCTGCTACTGGTACGTAGGGATATGTAATGATGCGGGGCTGCGCGCGGGAATTGTGACATAACACACATTTCCGCGTGTAAGTCCTAAAATATACACAACACCTCAATTCTGAGTGAATTTTAGGTGTAAACCCTATACGTGAAAATAGTTGTGAAATATTAGAATGGCCAAAAAGTGCCATACTGGTGTCGTAATTTTTTAGTACTTTTCTTTTTAATTATTTTAAAAATATAAGGACTTGGAATTCAAGGGTGGGGTCAGTGAGTGACCCTACCTAATTTTGGGTGAGGAATCCATCTTTGTAATAATATTAATGGATTTCTCACTCCTTATTTTGTTAATTGAGATATTCTTATTTTTCATAGTTTTGTGTTACTATTTGACAGTTTTGCTCTGTACATAGTAGCAAGCTGACACTGGATTACCCCCCAAAGACTCTTTTAACCCCAGCCAAGCTCTAGTACCATTGAATTTAACTCAAGTAAGCCTAAATTAATTTAAAAATAAATAAAAATATTTTTTTATTTTTTTCACCTTTTTCAAAGTCTTTTTGACTAAAAATTACATCTTTTTTTGCATTATATTGCAAAAAAGACCCCACACCCGCGCAACAGGACAAGCCCCGTCCTATGGACCTCTGCCCAGAGGAACGCGCGCCCGTAAAAGTGCCCGTAGCAAGCACAATGAGGGGGCTCAAACCCGCAATACAAGTGCCGGGAGAACCGCCAGCACCCCACCCTCCAACTCAACCAACAAATTGTTGGAGATGAGTCCCTCTCCCCCACAGTTTTCCCATGCAGTCAACCCTCCTCCTATGCCTCCCACTCCAGACCTAGTCAAAGAGTCCAAAATCAATGAGTTGGTGAAGGATCATGTGTGTCATTGGGAGGCTTACAAGCTAGCCCACAAACAGGAGGACTCAGCAGCTATGAGAAAGGCCATATCACGGGCCAAGTCCTCTCAAATATCCCTGCAGAAATTAATCCCCAGGGCAGAGGTGGAGAAATATGTGGATAAATAGAACCCCTGGGACCAATTAGCCAAATTAAAGGGAAAAGCCCCCAAAAAGTTGAGGTCTTCACATCATCAAAAAATGAGAAACCCAAAAGATTGGGACAATATCATATCTCTAGCCCAGAAATAGAAGAAAGTCTATCACAACTAGGATCTGATGATATTACACCATTTTTTAACAAAGTTTTTGATTATGTCTTTTACAACTTTCAAATCTTGAGCAGAAACTTGGATAATATTCATAAAGAACTTGATAAAGTCCTCCTGAATACTAGCCTAATGATCCAAGGTCAAGCTGACCATATGAAAACTAATGAGTCTGAAACCAAGGTATTAAAAGACAACATTGAGTCAAACAAATTCAGTATACTTGAACAATTGTACATGAATGAGTTAGAAAATAATAAGTTAAAGGATATTATCAGTGCTGAAAAAATATCCTTGATCATGCACATCAATACCACTTACTCCTCCGGACAAGACAAGATCCTCTTTTCCATTGAGCAGCTCAAAGGAGAAGTGAAAAACAAAACTGATACCCCTTCTGCTCACCTAGTTTATAAAATTGACCTACTGAGTAACAAGTTGGATCTGGAATTAGGTATGATCAAGAATGACTTAAGAGACCTCAAATTCAATTCAACTGCTCCTCCTAAGATCCATTTGGAAGAGGTAAAGCCTACTAGGTTAAGTAACACTCCTAAAATTCCTCTTAATGTTGGAGCAATAAGGAATGAATCTTACTTACCCAGTCCAACTCCTGAAGTGGAACAAGCTCTGAAACTCTTACCTCCTGTAGCTGAATGGCCCAAATTCTCAGGTGAAGGAGAATATAACCATATCAGTTGCATCAAATTCATTTATTACACCCTTGCCTCCTATGATTTACCGTACACTATAGCAGTGGTAAGACTGTCCAGGCTGTTTGAAGGAGTAGCCTTGGATTGGTTTATCAACAAAAGAGGAGAAGTAGGACCTCAGACTTGGGATTCTTGCAAAGTCCTTATCAAAGAAAAATTTGGTACCAGGATATGGAAAAGAAAAATGATGAAAACCTTTGAGGCCTCACTTTTTGACCCTGCTAAGGACAAACCTCACAAGTGGTGTTTGGAACAAAAGAAGAGGTTAGATTGCTTCTACCATGAAGCTGATAAAGAGGAAGTCAATGAAAGACTCCTCAGCCTATTTCCCGGAAACCTTAATCACAGTGTAAGGTGTAGAATGCCTATGGATGCTGATCTCTCCACCCTTATTGGTATCTTGGAGGAAACTATTGACATGAATGGTCTTGACAAAAGGACCAATAGACCCAGGGAACTTGCCCCCAAGGTTAGAGACAAGTATAATCCAAAAAATAAGGACTCCACCAATCCCCAATTAGAAATAAAGAAGACTTCTGAGACCAAAAAAAAGGTATGCTGGAACTGTAACCAAACTGGACATGTAAAACCTGACTGTCCCCAGCCCAGAAGAAAGATCAATCTCATTGAAGGAGGAGATGAGGATAATGAAATTGATCCTCAACTGGATGACACTGATGGATCATTATGTGAGTATGAATTGATGATTAATAACCCCATCAATGTCATTTAAGGAGACATAGGATCCTCCCTGTAAATCAATTCAGTCAACAAGGATTCAAATCTACCACAACAATGGACTCCCAACATGAAAATCCAACATGTTTCTGAAGCCAAGACTCTGACTCTGAAACCCTCTATTGGTAAAAGCTACACACCTGGAAAAACTTGTTATGCTACTGGACTAATCCAAGGTTCTCCCGTGAAGTTACTCCTAGATAGTGGAGCCTTCTGCTCCTGTGTTGGGTCAAGTTACTTAGAGAACCAATTCTTCAACTGGAAAGAATACTTGCTACCAGTTCCACAAGCTAAGTTCAGCAGTTTCAACTCCTCCCTTAATGCTATTGGAGTATGGTATACAGATCTCATTTTGCCCCATTAAAAAGGTTCCCTGAGACTCAAGGTTGAGTTTGTAGTACTCCAGAATGGAATGTGTGATTACTTCATTTTAGGAAATGACTCTCTTTGCCTGTATGGTATAGATTTATTCCAAAGTAAATGAAGATACTTTACTATAGGAGGCAATTGGAAAAAGAAGTTTCAAATGTGCCATGTTAATGCTCAAACTACTGATTCCACTTATCAGAAACACCTGGAAACCTTTGACCAGTAATACTTCTCCCAAGCTACCCTGAATGACCAACTCAGTGAAGATCAAAAAAATGATATCCTTCAGGTCTGCTTCAAGAATCAGAATGCTTTCTGAACTAAGGACCACCCTATTTGTAACATCAAAGGACATGATATGATCCTTACCTTAACTATCAAACCCCCTTACCCTCCTAATCTGAGAAGACCTGCTTATCCTTCCAGTCCAAAATCAAGAGCAGCCTTGGAAACTCACATCCAGGAGCTAATTGAATTACAATTCCTAAGGAAAGTAGGACACAATGAACAGGTAGATATCACAACTCCTGTGATCATAGATTGGCACAATGATAAGTCAAGAATGGTAGGAGATTTTAGGATGCTGAACAATTACACTCAAGCAGACTATTACCCCATTCCTAGGATTTACCATGCCCTTCATAATCTCTCACAAGCTAAGTTTATTACTACCATGGACATGCTGAAAGGATTCCACAAGATCCCCATCAGCCCAGACAGTAGGAAGTTCATGAGGATCATATGTCACCTAGGTATCTATGAGTACTTGAGGATGCCCTTTGGAATCAAGAATGCTCCTTTCCACTTTCAGAGGATGATGGACACTGTACTAGGCCAGTTCATAAGGCAAGGATGGATCATGGTATATATTTATGATTTTATCATCTACACTGATGATTGGACCTCCCATATGTATAAAGTAAGACTTGTCCTAAAAACCATTGCTGCTGCAGGATTATAAGTATCCATGAAAAAGTGCAACTTTGGATATGGTGAACTCAAAGCATTAGGTCACATAGTATCTGGTCTAACTCTTGCAGCTGACCAAAGAAAAATAGTAGCTTTTATGAACAGTCCAATGCCTCAGAACAAAACTGAACTCTTGTCCTTTGTCAGTTTCTGCAGCTACTATAGGAAGTATCTACCCAAGTTTGCATTATTAACTAAGTGTTTGTATGAGATTTGCAACAACAATACCCTGTTTGAAATGAATCATCAAAGAGTTAAGAACTATGAGGAACTCAAGGTGGCTATGACTACTTCCCCTGTACTAATACAACCTGATTACAGTAAACCCTTTATACTATATATTGATGCCAGCATGGAAGGGCTAGGCGCTGCACTTCATCAAGAAGTCATAGAAAATGATAGACCAGTAGAAAAATCAATACTCTTTATCTCTAGACAAGTGAAGGACACAGAGAAAAGATATGGTGCCAGTCAAATGGAATGCCTAGCTCTATTATGGGCCTTAGAAAAGCTCCATTACTATCTGGAAGGTACTAAATTTTTGGTTATTACGGATTGAAATGCTGTTAGAACCCTGATGAACATGAAGACTCCCAGAAGGCACATGTTAATATTGCAAATAGCTATCCAACAGTACAGAGGACAAATGAAAATAGTACATCAAGCTGGGAACAAACACCAGAATGCTGACAGTCGGAGTAGGAACGCTCTACCTAATGATTCAAGTAACCCTGCCTATGATCCAGAAGATCATGACATTTTTCCTATCTTGAACATTAACATGTTAGTCATGGAAGCGCCTATTCTAGGTATTCACATCTGTGAATTGGATGAATCCTTATTCAACTCAATCAGGGAAGCATACAGCTCTGACATAAAAAGCCTAGTCACTATCATGGAAAGCACCTCCCCTCCTCCTGAGCTTATTAATAGTCTACCTGAATCTCTCCTGAAACCTTACAAATCTGGAAGATTCACCTTGTGGGATGGCCTTATTTACTACAGACATCAACATTCTAGTGTCATAGTCCTAACTAAGGAAGAACACATTAAGCATGTCCTATCTGAATGCCATGATAACTGTTCATCTGGACACTTGTCTACTGACAGAACTTTTGATAAAGTCAAACAGACTGGTGGGTGGATTGATTGGAGGAACTCCACAATCCAGTATGTTTCTAGTTGTGAAACTTGCCAGAAATCCAACAGGACCACAGGAAAGATGTTTTGCCTCCTCCAAAAGCTTACTGAACCCAAGAAGAGATGGGAAATCATCAATATGGACTTTTTGACAGGACTACCACCTGGAGGAGCTTATTCTTACAATCCAGTCCTGGTCATGGTAGATAGGTTTTCCAAGAAAGCTAAATTTCTACCTAACCATAAGGATGATACTGCTATGGAAGTAGCACTACTGTTTTGGAACAGACTTATTGCTGATGTAGGAGTAACCAAGATAATCATCAGTGACAGAGACCCCAAGTTCACCTCTGAGTTCTGGAGAAACCTCCATGATATGTTAGGAACCACTCTAGAATTCTCTACAGCCTATCACCTCCAGACAGATGGATTAGCTGAAAGGATGATCCAGACCCTGGAAGACATTCTCATAAGATTCTGCTGCTTTTGTATAGAATATAAGAATACTGATGGGTACTGTCATGACTGGGTCAACCTCTGGCCTGCTCTACAAATGGCTTACAACAGCAGCAAACACTCTACCACCAAGGAAGCCCCCTATGTACTGGAGAGAGGGTGGATTCCTAAATTACCCAAGGGTCACCTGAATCAGCAGCTAACCAATATCCACCCCACGTCACTTGAATTCAAGAATATGATAGATACAGGCAACAAACATGCTGCAAAATGCGTTCAAGAAGCTGTTGAGTACAACCAACAGAGATGGGACAAAACCCATAAAGAAACCTGACTTCAAGATTGGTGATCAAGTCTTAGTTTCTACCACAAATTTCACTAACTTAGCTGGGAACAAGAAACTCAGACCTGCATTTGTTGGACCATTCACCATTAAGAAACTCCATGGAAAGGATGCTGTGGAAGTAATTCTCAGTGATGAAATTTCCAGAAAGCACCCAGTCTTCCCAGTAAGCCTTGTCAAACAGTACCATCCTCAAGAAGGAGAACACACTCTGTCACCAGAAATTCCTATTGCAGATGAAACTGAGAAAGAAAAAGGAAAAATAAGCAAAATCCTTAAAGACAAGAAAGAAAGGATAAATGGGAAAGATTTCAGACTCTATCTAGTCAGATAAAAAGGAGAATCAGCTGACAAAGATGAATGGTTACCTGGAAAAAACATTCCAGATGGACCTATCCACTTAAGAAATTAAAAAGCCAATAAAAGACATTGAGCCCCAAATTGTTTTTCAGATATAGACATATCTTGGAGTGGGGGAATGTCAGCTTGCTACTTGGACAGAGCAACCTGTCAAAAGCAGAAATAAAATAATAAAATTAGAAGGAGTGAGAAATCCATGAATATTATTACAGAAATGGATTTTCCACCCAAAATTAAGTAGGGTCACTTACTGACCCCACCCTTGAATTCTAACTCCTTACATTTTGAAATAATTATTAAACAAAATGACCAACAGACAACAACACCACCATGGCACCTTTTGGCCATTTTAACATTTCACACATTATGCCATGTATAGGTTTCAAACCTAAAATTCAGTCAGAATTGAGGTGTTTTTTATACTTTAGGAGTTACAGGCAGATTTGTGTTGTGTCACAATTCCGGCGCACAGCCCCGCATTCATACAGTAAGGGTACACACGCCTGACACTCAACATGTAGGCGCATGTCAAAAGGCCCGCATGCAAAATGACCAACTGGCCACAGGAAACAGATTCCCGCACTCAGCTGTCAAGCCTGCGCGTGTCAACAAAAATTGTACTAAGACTGACAGCCAGGTACCGCAAGAACAGGCTACAACCTGCATGCATACATCATGTATATGTAACAAATTGACTGCCGGACAGAGGTATGTCTGAAAACTAAGAATATTGAATGAAAAATATGAAAATGAAAATATAAAGCAAATAAATTGTGGGAAACAATAATGAAGGTTGTCACATAAATGAGATTGCCAAATCTTTATGAACCAGGAAGCACAACAAGGAGTTAACCTAAAAATTATTAAAAATTCCCAACATGTGCAGAAGATGCCGTATAATCTACTAATACCCACTTCTACCCATGTCACTCAAAATAAATTAATACAAAATAAGGAAATGTGTCTGAATCATAAAAATAACAAATTAACATTTAAACACCTTCTGACAATTATTTCACAAAGAAATATGACATAGACAAGGCTAGCAGATTGACAGCACCAGAACTCCGTGCCAAACTATCCTTGGCCAGCCTGCTAGCCTCAGCACCCAAGCATAACCCTCTCTATGTGCCCTGAGAAGGTCTTATTACCCCAAAACGGTATATAAACAACCCTTTTTAAGTGATTTAAACCCCAGTAATTTTTAAGTATCAATCCAGACCCCTTGCCATCTGTGATCAAGTGTTTATTCAAGATAAACAAGTGATATATGGCTATATTCTTATAGTATTATTAATAATTCTGGCCCCATCATTGATTCCGTGAAGAATATCAGCAAATAACCCCAATAATTATCCTGAGACCCTTTCAACCGTGAATTTCTGCAAGCTTCTTGGAGTAAGTACTTAAACCAGTAAGTTGTCTCCTCCTTGCAAACAGGCATAAGTGCTGTAAGTCAGCAAGTCCACCCATCCCCTTGAGTTAGTCTTTTGTGAGCAATCATTTAAGACCTCAGTGTCCCAAGGTCTTTACATGGTTCAAAAGAGCCCCTTGAAGAGAGGTTGTTATCCAATAAAGATCCCCAGTTTGCACAAACTGTGGCCCCTCTTGAAAAATATATATTTCAACAAATTTAACCCAACCAAACCAACCAAACTTTGCGCTTGATTTTAAATCAATTATTTAAGCATTTTACCATAATTTTCTTGGAATTATTATTCCAACACCAATATCACTTTCTGTAGCTAAAGGACGGCAAAGTTCCTGGCATCAGTAAGCTGACAAATCTGTTGATTTATCTGGGAATATTCAACCACTTTGTAAAGGATCCTGTTTGGAATTGAGTAGTCTGGTCTCTCTGTCTCTGGATCCAAATTGGCTGCCTGTGTCCCTTCTTTGGAAATTTTTGTTCATGTGGTCTGCAAGGAAGGAAGAAGGATGGCTCCATCCAAATTCAAAAAAATTCTCTCTTGGCCTACTTTCATCAATCCAACTGAAGTCAGAGGTTTCTTAGATGTTTTAATCTATGTTTGGATTCCTATCCCTTCTCTATCTGAAATTTGCATTCCCTTGTGTTGCTTAACCAGGAAGGATGCTGAATGGTTTTGGACCCAAGCTTGTGAAAAATCATTTCAGATGCTCAAAACAATTGTTGAAAAAGAAATTTTCTTGAAGAAGATCACTTATGGACCTAGGGCTGGCAAGATCAAGCTGGCTGTGGACTCTAGTTATCAATCTGTTGGGGCTTTCCTTACTCAGGAAGATGAAACTGGTTTGGATTGTCCTGCTTTGTATGAATCTCTTCTTTTTTCAGAGGTGGAATCCAGGTACTCCCAGCCAAAACTGGAACTTTGTGGTGTGGCCCAAATGTTGAAGAAGCCTTAAAATGTTCTCTGGGGTCAACACTTCAAGTTACAAGTTGATGCACAATCTATTATGAAAATGATCAATGCCCCCAGTCTTCCAAATGCTTCAATGACTTGTTGGGTGGCTTTCATCCAGTTGTTCTCTTTTGATATTTTTCATAGGCCTGGAATATCTTTCACCATGCCTGATGGTTTATCTTGAAGCCCTCTTGGAGATGAAGAATCAGATGTTGGAGTGGATTTCCACAAGGAAGAACCCTTAATTTGTACTGTCTTCACCTTTTCCTCTCAAGATTATTCTGGCTTCCAACAAGGCTTCTGGCTTAAATTAGAGCAGTATCTCTCCACTCTACAAAGGCCTCCTGATCTCTCTGCTAAAGATTTTTGATCACTAAAAAGGAAGTCCTCCAATTTCTTTGTCCAAGGCACTACGCTTATGAAAGGAGGCAACCCTTGTGCTCTTATTGTTGTCACCATCCCTTCTAAACAAGATTTGATCCTTGAAAGTCTCCATGAAGGCATTGGCCATTGTGGTGAAACCAAAACTTATGGTTGAATATACAAACAATTCTGGTGGCCATCCTTGAAGAAATCAGTCTCTCAATGGTGCAAGATTTGTGAAGTATGTCAGAAACATGATCTTAGGCGCCGGGTGGAAATTCATTATCCCACTGGAGATTCCACTGTCTTTGGAAGGATTGCTATTGGTGTGGTTCATATTAAGGCTGGTGGAGCTAAGTACCTCATAGTGGGTAGAGATGATTTCTCTGGATGGGTTGAAGCAAAATTCCTTAAGAACCTCAGCTCTGAATGAGTAGCAGCCTTCCTCTATGAGACTTGGAAAATGTGTTATGGCTTGGCTCAATCTTATTCAACTGATGGTGGCTCTGAGTTTGGCGGCAAACTGGCTGAAATGATCGCATTGCTTCCTGGTCAACATAGGGTGACCACTCCTTATTACCCTCAAGGTCAAGGCATGGTGGACAGAGGCCATGCTCCTTTGAAGGCTGCCCTGGTCAAGCTGGCTGGTGAAAGTGGAAATAATTGTTGCAAATTTCTGTCTCTGGTCCTCTTCTCCACTTGAATTTCTACTAAACAAACCACTGGCTACTCACCTTATGAAATTATCTTTGGACAAAGGGCTGTCCTTCCTCTTGATCTGGAAATGGAATCTTTCTTAGGTATTTCTTGGGAAAAGGTTTCTTCCACCACTGATCTATTAGTTGCCAGATCCAAGCAACTGGAGAAAAGTGAAGATGTTTGTGACAGAGCTTATCAGAAGATGATGGATTCAAGAGAAACATCAGTCCAGTATTGGGAGGATAAGCACTCCAATCAAATCAGGTATCCCTTGAATCCTGGGGATCTAGTCTTAGCTTATAATCAATCCTTGGAAACTCAGTGGGGAAAGCTTTTCTTTAACCGCTGGAATGGTCCTTATTGAGTGGTCTGTCAAGTCAGAGGTGGATCATATTTTTTGGAGGAGCTGGATGGTACTCAGATGGCCAGAAGGTTCTCTGCTGATCAGGTCAAGAAATTTCATTTTTGTGGAGGCAACTTGTTCCAGAATTAAGTCCTCCCAATTGTGCACCACCAGGGGTCATCTGCTGATTTTTGTTGTGAAACTCTACTGTATGCCACATATGTGAGCACCTGGGACGCCTTCTTCATTCTTTTATCTCAGCCACTTCCAGGACCTTTTCTTTGGATGGATCAAGCTCCCTTTTCAATCACCCTCAAGATCAAACGGGCGTTCTTCTGTTCCAATTCCTCAGTTTCTTATTTTATATATATCATCAAAGATACTCAGATGCAGACTAGGGAAAGTCTGTAAGTTGGGGAAAGATGTGGTTCCCAATCTGGTAAACCTCTGGACCAGTTCAGAAAAAGTATTTTTTTTTTTTGAAATTTTCTATAGCCTCCATTGAGATCAAAAAAAAAAAAAAAAAAAAAAAAAACTTTTTGATCCAGAATGATTCCCATATCCAGTTCCCAAACTTCCAGCTCCCACTCTCCTAGTCTTCTAGGATCATCTCTTGGGTGCCTAGCGCCTGGTCCTATGTTCAATTTGCCCTTGCTTTGGGCTGCTATCCAACCCTTTTGGCAAACGCGCCAATGAAGACCGGCTTGGCTTGCGGGCTTCTATCCGGCACCGGCATCCCCAATTGGCTTCCCTCAATCCCCTTTTTTTTGGTCATCCCGTCCTGATTTTCCAAAAGACAACCGGGAGAACACCCCCAGCTTAATCACCACTCATGCTCCTCTTCTCCCTCTCCTTCTTTGTCATCATCATCCCAATTCACCTTGACTACCAATTGTTTTTGAACACTATCATCATCCTACTCCTCATCACATCACCCAGCATATCCTCACTGACAACTCTCAAGATGTTCCTTGTCTCTGCTTTGATTCCTGATCATCTAGATCCTCTCATACCCTCTCACTTTGGTTTGAGCTCATACCATCATCCCAAGCAACCCAACTACTATCATCAACCAAACCATCATCAGGATACTTTCCCATCCACCCCCAGGGGTGGTTGACTACCCAATCATACCATCAGGCGTAGGCTCAAACTCATTGGCCTACAGTTCATCTTGGCCATCATCTCCAACCTCCTACTTGTCATCATTTTCTCCTACGCTCTCACCAAACCATTCATTTCTCACTCCTACCAATCCTATCCCTCACACCCACTGTGATCTCATCCCCCCAATCTGCGCTCTCATTGCTCACCGGCTTCCCGCGCAAGTTGTCTGTTGCCCGTGCGGGTCCTGCTGGTGGTCATCTGCAGGCCAGCGGTTGCCCTTTTCATCCCTGCTCATTCATTTCCTTTTATTATTTCATTTGTTTTTAATTGTTGATTTTTTTTTCTTCTTTTTTCAGTTGTCCTTTCATTTTTCTCCCATGATCAAATTAAATCAAATCATAAAAAAAAAAAAAAAATCCGCTATATTTGTAAGTCTCTCTTGTAAATAGTCTACAGACCTCTTGTCTATAAAAGGAGGGGCTCTCCCCTGCTTTTTCTGAATCATCCAGGGGAGTGTCTGCATATGTCCCCCCCGTTATCATTGGAATCTGATCCTCATCCTCACCCTGGTTATATCTATGATTGCCCCCTGATCCATTGATCCTTAGTCTTTGCCCCTCTGTGGCCTGATCCTTATCACCAAACAATAGCCTTGCCAGTTAAAGAGAATTCTTTCTGTTGGAATTCTTGAGTGTTTTATACTACTTCTTGATCCCTTTCTCTGACCATACTGGTCTTTATCCCTCCTTGATCATATTTCTGGAGCCAATCACAATTGATTGAAGAGGTCTTATTAATCTTAAGACCTGGATTGTTATACCTCCCTTATTTTTTTGGAGTTGCATTCTGCCATCCTACTCTTGAGTTCCTTGAGAAGTGTTGAGGTTATCCTTGCTTCAAATCAGTTACTGTTTGCTTCTAGAGCTTCTTAAACATAGTGCTTTGTCTTGTACAGCCACCCTTAGTTATCTGGTACCCTTCAAGCGCTTGATTGAGGAGAGTTGGGCAGGTTCAATGAGAACCTGGAGGTTGGTTGGTTTTGAGTTGATCATCCCCAATCTTCTGCTGACAACCAGATTTATTAGCTTGTGGGCATTGTTTACATACAACAGCTTTGTTCTTTCAACTTTAAACAAACTTTAGCTTCTTTTTTCCAAGTTTTTCCCACATAATCTTGGCTCAGATAGTACTGTTCCATTGCTACCAAACTACTATCATCTTTATCCTTTACTACTTGATTCCTCATTTACCAGGTTCTGGACCTTGATCTTGGTTACATTTAAATATTTTTGTAACACTCAGGAGGGCAGCCTAAACAGCACCTTTCCCCTCCGCAGAACTGCCACAGCCTAGCACCGTTTGGAGTCTTACACTGGGCTGCAACACAGGCAGCAGCCCCAATGGGCGGCCCCAAGCCCAAAAACTAAGTAAAACATACTTTGGCGGCCCAGCCTGTCTGGCCAAGTATGTCCAAAATGAACCTTGGGCCCAATTACACCCATACAAGCCCATCTGTCTGCACTTGCCCATATCCCCCACTGGGCCCGTTAGGGCCCGTGTACCAATGAGCTTGTTTCACGCGTTTTGAGGCCATTTTCCCCAAATCAGTGACATCCACACAGGCCCATTGGTCTGTGTGAGTGTCCAATGGGCCGGAGAGGCCCATATGTGCATCCCATTTGGATTACACTTATATGTAGCACACGCGTAAGTACATACGTATTTTAACACACCCCCTTAATCCAAAAGAGGTGAAATCTGCATATTAGTCACAAAGCCTTGATGCTTGTTCCTATCTAAAGCCTTAGTCAAGATATCCGCAATCATTGCCCCAGTAGGCATGTACCGTAACACTATATCTTTGCAGTTAACTGCATCCCGTATATAGTTATAATGAACATCAATATGTTTTGCTCTAGAATGGAACACTTGATTTTCTGCCAACGCAATGGCACTCTGGTTATCAGAATACATTAACACAAACCCTTGTGGTTTATGTGTATCCTTTAAGACTTTTCTCAACCATTTTGCTTCCTGTGAAGCTGCCAAGTAAGCTCTATACTCAGCCTCTGTTGATGAAAGACTTATTGCCAAAACCTTCTTGGACATCCATGACACCAGATTCTTACCTAAGAAGAATAAAAAACCACTCGTTGATTCCCTAGTGTTACCATCTGCCCAACTTGCATTGGAATAACCAACCAAATAAAAGTTTGCTGACTTTTTAAACAACAGTCCCAGACTGTGCGTTCCTTCAAGATACCTCATAACTCTCTTAAACGCTGACCAATGCCTCATGCTTGGCTTCTCTAAGTGTTGCAACAAGACACCAATTTTAAAAGCAATATTGGGCCTTGTACATTGCCCCAAATAATTAAGCAATCCAATAGCTAACCTGTAGTCGTTCCCAGATTGAAAAAAATCCAGATACCCCTCATCTTTAGACTTCTCTAAACAAATGTTTGACTGCATGGGAGTACCAAACTCCTTTGCATCCTCTAAGCCATATTGCTTAAAAAGAGCTGCCACGTAATGGCTCTAGTCTAACTTAATACCATTCTTTCTCTTACTGACTTTCATTCCTAGCACCTGTTGCGCCAGACCAAGATCTTTTATCTTGAATTCCTTTTTGAGTGTCTCCATGACTCTCTCTTTACCATTTCCAATAATGATAATGTCATCAACCCATACAAACAAAATTGCATCCTTTCTTACAAAGAGACAAGGGTTGGCCTCAGAAGTCTTGAAACCAATCTGTATCAGTTTCTCACTCATGGTATTATACCACAATCTAGCTGCTTGCTTCAATCCATAAAGGGATCTACACAGCTTGAGGACATATTCCCCTTTATCTGCTGAAAGAAAACTTTTAACACAGATTTTCTTCATGGTTTCATGTTTAGTCTCTACTAACCATTCACAAAAACCATCAGGGATTGACATATAAACAGTCTCCTCCTCTCCAAGTTTTGCATTCAAGTATGCTGTTACAAAATCAGCTTTTCTGATTTCTTCTCCCAACTCCACTGCCAGAGCAATGATGTACCTGAAGGTGGAAAGCCTTCCAGTTGTTGAGAAATTTTCTTGGTAATCAATACCCTCTCTCTTCTTGAAGCCCTGTGCAACGCATATAGCTTTGAATCTTTTCAAAACTCCATTTGTTTCAAAATTCTTGTTTAACACCAATCTAGACCCCACAATGGTCTTTCCTTTTGGAACAGAATCCTGCTTAACCACTTCAAAGACACTATTATTTTCTAGAGAATCAAATTCCTCAAAAATAGCACTCTTCCAGTTGGCTCTTTCATCAGAATTCATAGCTTGGCCAAAGCTATTTGGGTTAACCCTGTTACCCATTTCTGAACTCAACTCCAGGACTTCATTGAGCATACACTGTTCCTGAAAGTTATCTTCCTCATATCCTGCAGCAGCATAATGGGACTTCCATTCCCTGTACCTATCAACTGGTACTCTAACCCTACCACTCCTTCTTACTGGAGGTGGAGGCTCATCAGGTTCCAAATTAAAGGACTCTCCTGAAGCAGGCACTGAACCCTCTGGTGGCATGTCTGCCATCTCTTCATCTTCTGGAACCACATGTTCCTCAGCCTTTGCTGGTGAAATAGGTGCTAATTCTATTTCTTGCTGTGACTTATTCACAACAACATCTTCACTCCTTTTGAGTGGAAAGGTACTTTCATCAAATCTTAAATCCCTACTACGGATAACCTTTCTTTTCCCTGGACAATAGATCCTATACAATTTACTTATTAAACAATAGCCTACAAGTTCCCCTGTTCTGGCTCTAGGGTCTAATTTTCTGACCATCTCATTATGGTGGACACTATAATACACCAAGCAACCAATTTTTCTTAGGTGTGATGTTTTGGGGTACAAATTCCAAAACTGATAATGAGGACTCTTCCCATTAACACTTACAATTTTGAGCAACAGACAGACTGTACACATCAACTCAGCCCATAAGAACTTTGGTAGACCAGATTGAGAAATAATAGTTCTGACCTTGTCCAGTAAAGTCCTATTCATTCTCTCAACTATTCCATTATTCTGTGGAGTACTTGCAGTAGTGACTATATGAATGATACCATAATCTTTCAATAACCTCTCAAACTCTTGAATCACAAATTCACCACCTCCATCAGTGATAACCCTCTTGATCTCCTTCATTATACCATTCTGTTTCCAGACTTTGAAGATTACAGAAACCTCCTCTGTGTTCTGATCCTTAGATCAAATTGGTTTAACCCAAACATAATTAGTTGAAGTATCAACTAAATTGATGAAGTATCTTTCCCTACCAAGGGACTCTGGTGTGAATGGCCCTGCCAAATCAATGGAAAATTCCTCTCTAGGAACATCAGTGCAATCTCTACTCTTTGAGAACACATTTCTAGTCTTAGCCCCTAAGGTACAACTCTCACAGTTGCTGTCCTTTAACTTATGGCCACTTCTATTGTGAGCAACAGTGCTCAAAGCTGAGATTTTGAAAAAGCTTGCAGACAAAATCTTGTTCCAAACC
The DNA here is from genome assembly GCA_025617555.3 of Puccinia polysora. NCBI lineage: Eukaryota > Fungi > Basidiomycota > Pucciniomycetes > Pucciniales > Pucciniaceae > Puccinia > Puccinia polysora. The sequence continues at coordinate 23,131,049 of CM062631.1, forward strand.
TGTCCACTAAGAACATTTCTCCCATTCATATCAATAACAAACTTATCTTCTTTAAAATAAAAAATCTGGAAACCTTTTTTCCACAACACTCCAAGGGACACAAGGTTATAAGGCAACTCTGGTACATAGAACACTTTCTCAAAAGAAATTTTGAAACCCAAGTGATTTTCAAGAATAACTTTTCCAATTCCTTTAATCTGAATTGTTCTGCCTTTCTGACCAATATTTACAACTCCATCATAATCACTAATATTTGAAAATAAATTTGGTTCAAAGAACATGTGATCTGTACAACCAGAATCAACCAAAACAAGAACATCCTCCTTCAATCCTCCTAATAGGAAAGAAGCTTTATCAGTCACTGATAATTTCTCATCTTTGAGGTTAAGATTACTCACTTAGTAATCAATCAAATCCATTTCTTGATCCTCATCAATTTTGGCCTTCTTGTTGGGGCCTTCTTCCCAAACAACCATTTCCATTGGACCATCAAAAGCCACCATTTCAACATTTTCAGTAGTGAGATTGACCTCCTTGTCATTCTCTTTGGACTTCTTCCTCTTCTTGGCCTCCTTGCAATCCTTAGCATAATGCCCCTTATTTTGACAATTATAGCATAAGACCTTGGACAAATCCTTTTTTGCCTTCTTGCAAGATTTTCCAGTCTTTCCAACAAGGGCTGTTCCAGAACCCCCCTTCATCTTGAACTGAAGATCATCCTTTTCAATCCTTGTCAGCACATCCTCCTCCCCAGGAAGAGGATCCAATTGAGAAATAATTCTGACTAAAGAATCAAACTCCTTTGGTAGCTTCTGAAGGATTAAGATTTACAAACACTCAGAATCCATGTTAAGTCCTGATGACTTAAACTTGGCTATGCTAGACCTAGCCTCTGCAACAAACTGTTTACAATTTGAATATTGTAACTTAAACAGTTTATTGAAAGCTATACCCTTCTGGTGAACAGAATCACCAGCATACTTGGACTTAAGCAACTTCCAAAGGATGCTTCCCCTCCTCCTCTCATCTTCCCTAAGAGTATCAGCAACCCATATCACATGATTCTCATCAAGATGCCTAAGGATTAGATGATAAGACTTTTTCTCCACTTCTGAACTGATCAAAGTGTCATCTGCATCCATTATCTCCCCACAACAGATGTTGTCCAGCTCACTATCCATAAAGACAGCCCAAGCATTATAATTCTGACTTTTCAGAACTATCTTGGTGGATCTGACATCAGGGATATAGGAAATCTTCTTGGAAAACTTGAGGTCTTTGAGGTTCTCCAGAGTAAGGTACAAGGGTCTAGATGGCTTGGAAGTAATGATGATGTTGGTACTGATAATGTGTTTTAATTATGGCCAGCAAGTAGCTTAGGCAAATGAGCAGTAATTAAAGCAAAAGAAATTCTGGACACCTTGTGTCAATAATTGCTTTATGGTCTCTCACAAATGGGGCAACACATTGGATGATATCATTGATGAATTTGACTGGATGATGAATTGGATGATGGAAAACAGCAGGGAGAAAAGCTCCTTGGGTAAAAAATATTTGCCTCTTGTGAGCCCATGATACAACAAGCCAAAAGGCAAATTTTCCGCCCCAAAAGAGCTCTACAGGCTCTACAGGCCTTGTTACTTGGTTTGGGCTACATCAGCCCACATGGCATCAGTCCCTGTACCCTTACAACCAGCCTATTCCAGTTGTTTCTGGTGTTTCCACTTCAATTGGGCTGAACCAGCCCCTGTGCTGTTCAATTCCTGGCTAGTTGTCTGTTACACCCAGCCCTGTTACTTATCTGAGCACTTGTACAGCCCTGGCCCCTCATATGGGCCAGGTGGGACCCAGGACTCACCCCTGAGTCCAATCAAAATCTCACCTGGGGGGGGTGTAACTGGCGGACATGCCGCCCCCCCCCCCTCTTTCTCTCAAATCCCTGGAGGGGGCAGTCAAATCCCCCTACCAGGGGCCCTGGGGTTGATACCCCCAGGGTGTTGCTATGGTAAGTGGGCTGGGGGTTGGTCAGGTCCCCTTGAGCCCGTTGCCCCTCCCCCTTGGTAAAGGGGGGGGGAGAGCCCCCTTCCTTGGTGGGGGGGTGGTCAATTCCCCCCCACCGCCGGTTGCCTCAATGAAACTGGCCTTGCCACCTCTTTTTGTGGGGGGGTGATCAAGCCCCCCCCCACCATGACCGGTTGCTGGCTGGTTACAACCAGCCAGCCCTCCCCCTCCCACTTGTGATGGCAAGCAAGGGGAGGGGGAGGAGCCGGGACCACCAGCCCCGCAGCAGCCGCAACAACGCCCCTGCACAGGCCGTCGGGCCCCATAGACAGGCCAAAGGCAGAAACAGGGGCCCCAAGCAGGTCGCAACACGGGCAGCGGCCCCAATGGGCTGCCCCAATCCCAAAAACTAAGTAAAACATACTTTGGCGGGACAGCCCGTCTGGCCAAGTATGTCCAAAATAAACCTTGGGCCCAATTGCGCCCATACAAGCCCATCTGGCTGCACTTGCCCATATCCCCCACCGGGCCCGTTAGGGCCCGTGTACCAATGAGCCTGTTTCACGCGTTTTGAGGCCAGTTTCCCCAAATCAGTGACATCCACACAGGCCCATATGGTCTGTGTGAGTGTCCAATGGGCCGGAGAGGCACATATGTGCATTCCATTTGGATTACACTTATACGTAGCACACACGTAAGTGCATACGTATTTTAACACCAATTTGGACTGAGAGTACCTAGACTCTACATCTGAAAATAGAAAAGATTCATAAAGAGCAGGATGGTCCCAACCATTTTCATCTTCCTTAGTAAGGACAGCCCCAACAGATTGATAACTAGAATTGACAGCCAGCTTGATCTTGCCAGCCCCAGTTCCATAGGAGATCTTTTTCAAAACTATGTCTTTACCCACCATCATTTTGAGCAACTTAATAGAATGTTCACAATCCTGGGTCCAAATCCATTCAGCATCTTTCCCAGTTAGATGACGTAAGGGTGCACATATTTTGGATAAGGATGGGATAAAGATTCTAACATAAGTGAAAACACCTAGGAAGCCCCTAACTTCAGTGGGATTAATTTGAGTAGTCCAATAGATGATCTTGTTGACTTTGGCTGGTGCCATCCTCCTTCCTTCCTTGCAGACCACATGACCAACAATTTCCAGAGCAGGGACACAAGCAGCCAGTTTGGAACCAGAGACAGTAAGGCCAGACTCCTTGATTCAAGACAGAATCCTTTCCAAAGTAGTAGCATATTCCCAAATAAAACAACAAATTCCGGAATGCCAAGGTAAGAGCTCATTATCATAGTCAGAAACTGGACCTTTAATTCCACCATTGTCAATAAAGATACCAGAATGATCAGGGATTTCCTCCTGAAGGATTCACATCATCTGGTCCTGATAGACTGCAACCAAATTAGTGGAACCTTGAGGCAATTGAGTGAGTTGAATTCAACCAAGAGGAGTATCAAAAGTAGTGAGAGGGAAAGAAATAGGATGTAAGGATTTTTTTTCACAGCCTCCCATAATTTCCCCTAGACAATAGCAAGCTCTCCCCAAGAAAGATTTGAAAAACTCTTCAGGAGCAGGAGGAATACCAGAGTCTTTAATAGTAACTTTATTAAGAGGTTGGAGATCATGAACTATTCTAAGTTTAACATTACTCTTGAGGAAACAGAAGACAGGACTGGAATAACTAGAGGTTGACTGCTCATATAGGCTAGTAAAAACTTGTTCTTGGACCAACTTTATAAATTCATCAACTTTAGCAGCAGGGATAGGGATCTTCTTCTTTTGACAAGGATTATGTTCAACTACAGGGATGATATAAGTGAGGCCATTGGATTCTTTCAAGAGACCTCTTTCTTCTTCACAGAAAGCAATATATTTTTCACTTAAAGATAAGACATTTTTGATCAAATTTAACTCATAAGGAAGAAGCCATCCATCCGGACCAAAGTTGACCACCTTCAGATGTTCTTCAGTGACTCAAACATTGGGCACAAAGGGACAAGTAAGAGATTGGGAAAGACAAAAGTAAGGATCAGAAGATAAGGGAGGGTGAATAAGAGGAGGATTGAGTTTGAGAGGCATAGGCTGGTTGACTGGTTGAAACTTCTTGGAAACTGGCTTGTACTTGGTGGAAAACAAGAGAAGTTCTTGTTTCCTCCAATAGTTGATCAGTGAGACTTGATTACAAAAACTGAGTCCAAGTTCCAACATTTTCCATGTCCAATGTTCTGCAATATCCTTGAAGGGTGCCTTTTCCATAAAGGGAGAACCAGGAGATAATGTTTTGCTCACATGTGCGGCACAAGGTAGGGTTTTGAAAATGATGGTAGAAGGTTTCCCTGGAAGTTCACAATTGGGAGGACTTACTTGTACCCCAAATTGCCTCCACTGAAGCCCATATTCCTCCATACCAAAACCACCAAGAATAGAATTGAGATCAGGATATATTTTAGACTCATTACGGAGATTTGAGCCAGCACTGATAGAAGATTGATCAGACCTAAGAGTACAAGGAAAAGAAGACACAACAGATCCAGAGAAAGAAGGAAAAGAAATATTTTTGGATTTTTCTATTTTGACATGTTTCTGATTTTTGATATTTTCTAGTTTAGATGAAAAAGATGAAAAGAACAATAAATAAGCCTTAGGGATGATAGTTGACCCTTGAGTTGAAGTCTGAGGCTGAAAAGAACTACAACCATTAGTAGGATCAACTATTCCCATAAAAAATGAGAGGAATTAGAATTGTCTTTCTGCTTCCTCTTTAAAGATGATTTAGAAGAATGACCAGGAAAATCTCTTTCCCAATGACCAGAATCCAAAGAACAGAGAGGAGCTTCAATCTTTCTACCATCAGCATCAGGGAGAAGAATTCTCTCCCCAACTTGATCAGAAAAAATCAGAGAAGCACCAAAATCCATCAAGAAAGGTTGTCCCAAGATAATAGGCCCTTCCAAACAAGTGATCCAAAAATGACAGGTTCCAAAAATATTTTGACCAATCCTGACTGGGAAATCTTCAGAAATACCAACCAATTCACAAGATTGATTACCTATCCCATAGACCGCAGAATTGAAGCTGACACTAGGACTGAGTTTGAGTTTACAGGCCATAGCATCCAAAATTAAGTTGACCTGAGATCCAGAGTCCACAAGAGGAGAAACAATTTTAGCTGAGTCACCAAGATAACAGGGGAGTAAACCAAGAGGAAAGGAGTAAAGATTGGAATCTGAAGAAGGACTAGTTCCCGCAGAGTCCTCCATCAAAGTGCCAGAGGAGACCTTTAGTTCTTCAGGACCAATCTCCACACATCAACAAGAGACCCATTTCTTCATTCCTTCAGCAACAGATGGAGAGATCAATAGGAGTTCAGCCACAGATAGATCAGGAATTTTTAGATCATAAATTTTCTTTAATACTCCTTCCACAGCATTGGGGTTGTCCTTTGAGATTCCCCTTTCAAATCAAACTTTGGGCTGGGTGGAGGGAGGAAGTCCAGTTGAAGCAGGAACTAAGATGGGATCAGAAGGTTGAGGTGACTTGGATGGAGGAGAGGAATCTGAGTTATCTGGAAACCTTTTGGGTGAGTGGCTCCTTTTCCACCTCCATTTATTCTACATCAGAGGAAGGAGGCACAGGTGAGGATTGATGTTTGACTGGTTTTCAAAGAATTGAAGTTGGCAAGGAAGGGGCTTTGTGAGGTTTAGGTTACTCATGTTGTTTTCTGGCTGGATCAGATTGATAAGTGGTCCCAGCAAGACTGGAGGAAGAGATAGCTGGAGGATACCAGGGTTGAATAGTACCACAGGATGATCAAAAATCCAAGGAGACCAGGGATGCCTTCTTGGGAGTTAGTGGTTTATAAGAGGTCACCACATGTCAAATAGGGAAAGATGAATCAAAATGGATTAAAGCACCATTAGGAAGAAAGAAATTTTTTCCCTTCTGCTACACCAATTTTTCCTCCTTGTCCTTCTGGAGTTCAGGACATCTCCCAGTACCATGACCTTCCCTATTACAGTAATAGCAGACTAGAGTAGATTTAGGTACAGCGTTAGAAGGTTAAGGGGTAGCTAAAGAAGAAATTTTCTGATCTATCTTGTTTTCAAAGGCCTGAAGTAATTTGGTGATCTCATCTATAGTAGCAGTTTCCTTATTGTCCTGAGGATTCAATTTAGGTCTACAATTTGCTTCCATCTTGTTCATGATTTCATTGGACTCTTTAAAGGAAACAGCATGTGCTGGTTCAGAAACTCTGGTTTGTTCAAAAGTGAGAGCTTTTTGACCTTTCATGACTTTATCCACTACACTCCTTAGGACCAGAAAAACAGGGAGCTTGAACCAATTGTCTCTAGTAGTAATCATGGATCCAGATTGAACTAATTCATCTCTAATCCTTTCCTGCACTCCTGGAGAAAAAGACTTGAAAAATCAAACTCAACTTTTGTCCACCGTGTCAATGTGATTGTTTCTGATGAGGTAAGACTGAATAGGATCCCAAGATTTCCTGAAAGACTGGTAATCAGAGGCTGAAGATACACCACTATTGGAGATCCATTGATAAACCAGAGAATCCAAGTCCTGTAGATTAAACCTAGACACATCTACTTTTCCCCAATAAGCCAACATAGCCTCCTTCAAGAGCCTCCAGTCATGAGTTTCAAATCCATTGAAAAATTTGATCACTTCCATAACTTCATCAGAGGAGATAAAAAATTGTAACTGATAAGCCATATCATGTTCACTTGCACCATCCACTTCAGCAGCCATCTCATAGGAGTCCAAGAATTTTTCCACATTTGTTCCATTGAATCCTAAGTTCTTGTTCTGAGTTTTGATACTGACCATCTTTGGTCAAGCAGAGGTGGTTGGAGTACCAGTAGATTCCATTTTGAATAACAGAATTCCTAGAGGATCCAAAGAGCAGATTTCCAAAGTGGCTCACAAGTGTGGCAGGAGTAGGGTTTCACAAAAAACAACAAGTACCTTGCCCAGATGGTACACAAATTGGGAGGACTTACTTCTGGGATAAGTTGCCTCCACGGATCAGATCTGATAAGAGAGAGAACAGAGAAGAAAAAGAAAAAAATGGGTTTTTGAAGTTTGATTCCAAATGTTGATGTTGGGACTGTAAATCCCAAGGTTGCTGTTTTGACCCCGGCCCAGGGGACCAAATGTAAGACTCCAAAAGGTGCTAAGACGCAGGCAGTTCTGTGTAGGGGAAAGGTGCTGTTTAGGCTGCCCTCCTAAGAGTTACAATAATATTTAAATGTAACCAGGCTTGAGGTCCAGGAACTTGTAAATAAGGAATCAATGTAAGGGATGAGTTTGGGAATACTTGGTAGCAATGGAATCAACACTATCTGAGACAAGATGGTGGACGGAAAGACTTGAACAAAAAAAGTCAAAGTTCTGTTCAGAGTTCCATGGAACAAGGCAGGTGTAAGTAACAATTCCCAAAAGCTAATAACTCTGGTCATCAGCAGAAGATTAGGAAATATCAACTCAATCCCAACCAACCTCCAGGTTCTCAATTAACCTGCCCAACTCTCCGCAATCAATTGCATGAAGGTTACCAGATAAATGTGGGTGGCTTTAAAAAACAAAAGAAATTTGTTTGTGAAGCTCTAGAAGCAAAGAAATAACAGATTCAAACAATAATAACCCAACACTTCTCAAGGAAATCAAGAGTAGCGTGGCAGAATTCAAAAGAATAAAGGGAGGTCTAACACTCCATGTTTCAAGCTTAAAGAAACCTCTCAGTCAAACATGAATGGGTCTGGAAAAGTGATCAGGGAAAGACCAGAACAGTATTGTCAGGAAAAGGGGATCAAGAGTGGTATAACACACTCAAGAATTCCAGCAGACGGAATTCTCTTCAACCAGCAAGGCTCTGTTTGGTGATAAGAACAGGATCACAGATGGACAGACCAAAAATTTGAGTATGGAGGCCCAAAGGATCAAGGGGCAATCATGCACATACCCAGGATGAGGATTAGGATCAAATTACTATAATAATGGGGGGGACATACGCACACACTCCCCTTGATTGATCCAGAAAAAGCAGGGGAGAGCCCCTGCTTTTATAGACCAGAGGCCTATAAACTATTTACAAGAGATGTTTACAAATGAGAGAGGAATTTTTTTTTTTTTTTTGGTTGATGAAGAAGATTGGCAACAGGAACTGCCTGACATGGGAGAGAGAGAAACAAACAAAAAAAAAAACAAAAAGAAACAAATTATGAAAAGGGGAAACTTGCCCGCGTTGAGGACAATGGTGGAAGTGGATGGTGGGTTTGACTGGCCGCAGCCCTGGTTGGTTGAGGGAGGATTGAGTTAGGACTGAGTTCACGCACGCAATGAAGATGGTTGCGGGCAACTGTTGGTGGCGGTGCAAAGGTTCCAACCGCGGCAAACAACAATGTTGATTTGCAGGCATCAGAGAGAGGGATTGGGTAGAGGACTGGATGGGAGCAGAGCTTGTTGTTCTGGAGGAGTGCTATGATGAGTAATTTGATGCTCATCAACAATGACAGGTGGAGGTAATCAAAGTGAGGATGGGGGGGGAGATTGGTCATGGAAATGACCAATTGGGTCAGGTGAGGCGTATTGTTCCCATGACCAATCTCCCGCGGTGATCAGATGGATGATGAGGGATGGTCATGAGGTCACCAACAACTGCAAGCAATGCTCATGGTCATCAGTCAATGGCGGCAAGGATGGTGGGAGCGGAGTTGGACGGTTTCAAATCAAGAGTTGATGGCCAATGAGATTGGGAGCCCCATGGAGGAGGGTGATGGGATGGTGGTGATGAGCGGAGAAGGGGATGGCCGCCTGCGCACTCTTGGCCAAAAATCCGGGTAAAGCTCATGCAATGGGGGGGGATTTGAACAGAGGAGGCAGGTGTTGGATGACCAAGGAGGGCCTGCATAGACCGCTAGGACAGGGAAGAGCTGAGAGAGTAGGAAATGAGTTTTTACCCATAGAAACACAAGAGATAATATTTTTTTTTTTGATTTTGTATTGATGGATAAGGGAATCTAAAAAAAATTCAAAAATTTCCATAATGCGTGAGGTGTCCCGGATTGGTCACCACACCGCATCTATACAATGCAGTCTGCGCGTGTCTGAAATGAAAAACTGCAGACGCCCACTCAATTACTTGCATCTTTCCTGCAGCTGTAAAGGATGCGCGTCAAAAACTGCCAGGACAAATTCTGTCAACAAGGTACCACAGGAAACTGTTAAAACCCATATTCATGTGTCACACATATTTATTAATTTTAAAGATGGATGGAGGAAGGTTTGAAACCTCAGAAAAGTAAATTAAAACATATAAAAGTCAATCATAAAGCAGACAAATTAAATAAAACAGTAATAAAGTCTCACAAAAGTGACATTAACAAACCTTTATGAACCACAAAACTGCCCAAAGAGTTCACCTAAAAATAATTAAAAATTGCCAAATTGATAATAAGATTAAAGATAACTTACTTATGTCCACCTCTGATCACCTTTTTCAAATGAGTATAGTACAAAATAAAATATATTTCAAAATGCAGAAATAACAAATTACTACAAAAGACAAGTTTTGACATAAATTTCACACATAAATACTACACAGAAAGGTACAGCTGAGAGTGATCAAAATAAGAATGTGTGCCAAAATAGCCCTGGTCAGCCTGCTAGACATATCCCACAATAACTACCCTCTCTATGTGCCCTGGGAAGGCCCCTTCACGCCAAAAAGGTATATATACAGTACCTTTTTTTTTGTTTTAACCATGGTGAATTACAGTGAATTTTAGTTATCAATCCAGAACCTTATTCCATCTGTGATCAGGTTCTTAAAAGAGATAAGAAAGTTATATATGGCCTCAGTATGAAAGTATTATTTTTAATTTAAACACCCTTATTATTCCATTGAAGCAAATTAGCAAAAATGCCCCAATCTTTGATCTGAGACTCTTTCAACAATTAATTCCTGCAGGATCCTTGTGAGCAGATACTTTCAAGTAAGTCTTTTCTTCCCTACCTAGGATTGTGTGCTGTTTATCCCAACCATAACCACCATTCCTTTGATTGTGACCCCTGTTTTTAAGTCATAAGGAGCCCATTGTCCCAGGGCTCTATGTGGTCCAAAGTGATCCCCCAAGGAGAGTTTTCTAAAGCAGTAAACATACCCAGCTTTGTATAGGTTGTGGCCCCTCTTCAAAAATATTTAAAAAAATTTAACCACACCACTTTAAAACTTGCACCAGCTCTCATTATATTTATTATTTTAGAGCTTTTTACATGTTTATTTCTTGGAATAGTATTATTCCATCATTGCATCACTTTCTGTAGCTAAAGGAATTCAAGGTTCCTAGTATAAGAAAGCTGACAGGTGGTTGGAAGTTTTGCATGATTATTAGTGAAGATGAATACATGGCAGATTTTATGTTTGAAACCTGCCATTTTTTTGAAGCGTGCCATTTTTTCAAAGCGTGCCATTTTTTTGAAGTGTGCCATTTTTTTGAAGCGTGCCATTTTATTGAAACCCACCATTTTGAAATACACAAATTATTAGGGGGTATGCTTATTTCAGAAACCTGCCATTAAAAATGGAGGGTTTGGCCAAAATAAATGGCAGTTTTCCAATGGCAGTTTTTCTGACTCTGATATGCCCTATTAAAATTTTTCCATTTTGATTGTCCTTTAAATCAAAATGCCCTAAATTTTATTGCTTTTGTGGATTAATATGATTTCATAGACTTGAAAATGTGTAAGGAGGGATTTTGATTCAATCATAATTTTCCAATTCCACCTTTTTATAAAATGTGGAAAGAATGTAGGTCCAGGGGGGTTTTTAAGAACTGGTAAATAGAATATGATAATTTCTTGAATCTTTGGAAAAAATTACATCCCCCATTAGAGCATGGTGTTATCAAATGAAATTAAAAGGCTTTGTTTTTGATTATATTATTTGTGTTTTAGGAAAATAATTTTTAATTAAATTCTATTCATATCATGTTTCTGTTTTTTATTTTTTTTTTGAAATGTAACAATCAAAGTGAATCATCTGATTCAAAATAATTCAGTGGAAACATCTCTTCTTATCAAAAGAAATCAATTTTTTATATTTAATGCTTTTACTTATTTTTTATTAATGAGGCTTTGGTTAGAATATTTTTCTTCACAGAAATATGCTTTTCATATCTTTCATTATTATTTATGGGGTGATGATAAATTCACAGCTCCAACTGTGTGGCAGTTGTTTAGGGCCCTACATGGCCCATTTGAGCCGTGGGGGCCCATAGACAACTACAAAGGGCCATTCCAAACATGTGCTACCCCCAGGGGGTTGTATCAAAGCCCTTTTTGGGGGTGCGCAACCCCCCAGAAGTTGTGCCAGAATTTTGGGCACCCCCCGGACCACACTTGGGTTCCCTCAACCCTTGGTGAGTATTCATTTCATTGATGTGATTAAAGAAATGAATACTAAGTTAGTTTTGATGATAGGAACCAAATGTGAAATACCTCAATCAAATACCCAAGAAATTACATAAGTTCTTGGGTGAGGTTTGGGATTGGATTGGAGATGGGAATTGCGGATTTAGATTCATTGCTAAAGCTCTTGGTTATGATGAACATGGATGGTTTAAAGTGAGAAAGGAAATGATTGAAACATTAGAGAAACATAAAGCAAGCTATATTAAGATTCTTGGTGGTGCAAAAGAGGTAGAAAAGATTAAAAAAATTCTTGATGCTTAATACATCAATAAAAAGATTCCCTCTTCAAAATGGTTGGCTAAAATAGATATGGGAATAATATTAGCAGAAAGATACTCAAGACATATATGTTTTATTTCATTGGAGTCATGTTGTTCTTATACTCCAATGAAAAATGATGTTACAGATCAATCATACCCTATTTATATTTACTTTCTAAACAATAAACACTGGGTTCTATTGGTACTTCAGGGAGAGATGATTCCAATCCCACCCATTGTAGCAAAACCGCATTCCTTGATTTCTAAAAAAGCCTCTGGTTGGGTCGATCATCTCAAAGATCAACTGCAAATGTATTCTAAATTATAGAGATTATAGAATTTGACTTCATTTAATCATTGGGTTTCATATAAATTTTAATTCTAATGCAGCTAACAAGTTCTATTAATATAAAGGGTTAGAAAATTTTGAGCATCATTATGTTAAGTTTTTTGAGTTACCATCATTATATTGAGTGTTTTGAATGAGAGTTTAATGGTAAGTCAGTTCAACTTGTGTTGGGCTGATTCCATCTTGAGGAGTATTTTACTCCTTATGATGGGATCAGCTTAACACAAGTTGAACTGGTTTTTTTTGCTGTTTTTAGTTTTGGGCTAGTCCAGTTACTTGTCTTTTTTTTTTGGTGTTTTTAATTTAGGGATAATGCAGTTACTTGTGATTTGTTTTGGTGTTTTTAGTTTAGGGCTAGTCCAGTTATTTGTGTTTTTTGTGGGTCTTTTTACTTTAGTGCTAGTCCATTGGATAGTACCAGTTTTTTTTTTTTTTTTTACTTATTTTCTGTTTTTTTTTAACCACAAAATGAACATTTTTTGATTTTTTGGTTGATTTCTGCTTTTTTGGAAGTTTTATTTAGTTTATGGGTTATGTTAGTACCCTTTCATTCATTTTTTTTTTTGGCTCACCATGGTCCAGTGGCATGTGGGATTCCACACAACTACATTCAAGCTTTGTGGAGTTCTACACAGCTGGAATGTAGTTGTGCAGCATCCCACACAAGCCTGGACCCTTGCTTTTGGTCCGCGCAGTTCATTGAGCTATGGAGACATGGACACAGCTTGAATGTGGTTGTGTGGCATGCCACACAGCTCATTTTGAGTCGTGTCCACGGCTCAATGGTACATGAATTTGGCATCACCCCTATTTATGAAACTTGGGATATTTTTGTTGAAAATCTTCAAAATGTTTGAATTTCAAGCATCTAATAGGTATTTTTAGAATTTTTGTAGGTTTTTTGATGTTTGATACAAATTTCTTCAAATTCCATCAGAAATGCTCCATTTCTTCTAATTAGAATGATTTTTTATCATTTTTCTTGTTTTCCTTATATTGGGTGAAGATTTTTTTTTTTGCAGATCTGAGTTCAGATTTTACTTCCTTGCAAAAAAAAAAAAAAAAAAAAAAGATATTCATTGCATTTTTTTTGCATATTAAATTTGCTCAATTGGTGTTCATGTTTTGATTATTCAAAAATTAATAACCCAGATAGACCCCACAGGGGTTCTGGAGCCCTTATATTTTCTCTGAAGGTTCACAATTAGTGTTTACAGCACTTTTTGAGGCCCAAAACACCCTCAACAGTTGTGTTCTCCCACCCAAGGCAGTCTTGTAAACCTGAAAAAGGTGTTCCAAACCTTAATTTTCTACATCATTGCCTTCTGTTTATTGCCACATCTTTTGAAGCTTTTCACACCTTCCTGGGGTGGGAACGCACACCAGAAGGCATGATTTTGGTAAAAGAAAAAAATACTAGAATTAAAAATTTCTTCAAAAGAGGTTCCATCTCTGCAAAAAATAAGGCTGGAATGATGCCTTTTTGGAATAAAGGCATCATTTTAGTACTTTTGAAAGAATTATCTTAGGCTGGGACTTTTATGGAAAAAATTGATCAAATTTCCAGTTTTGGCCTGTTGTTTTTGATTTTTTATTTCTCTTTTAATTGATTGATGGTTAGTGTTTTCATGATTTATTTTTAAATTCAGAATTCATCAATACCTTAAATTCAGTATTTGGGTTCAATTTTGAATTTTAAAACTCCTCTGGAGTTTTTAAAACCCTTATTTATAATTTATTCCTATAATATTCCTTTTTTCTTCTTTTTTTCTCATTTAATTATTTTCAATCTTGTTCAATCAAATCAAAAATAATCATCAATTTTTAATTTTTCATTTTTTTTTCTCTTTCCTAAAAATCATCATCATCATAAATAAAAGAAAAGAAATGGTGGTGTTTTTTCTTTTTTGGTTCAAGATTCCTCATTAATAGCTTAAATCCACCAATCAGAATTTTTAAAATTTAGATGTGTTGACTCACCAAGAAACCAGTCTTGCCACAGTCCCACAGTCCAAAAAAATAATAAAAGAAAAGAAAGAAAAAGAAAAAAGAAAAAAGAAAAAAGAAAAAAGAAAAAAGAGAAAAGAACAAAGAAAAGAAAGAAAAAAGAAAAAAGAAAAAAGAAAAAAGAAAAAAGAAAAAAGAAAAAAGAAAAAAGAAAAAAGAAAAAAGAAAA
>CM062631.1:23147842-23149544 GCA_025617555.3 Puccinia polysora
AAAAAATAAAAAAGAAAAAAGAAAAAAGAAAAAAGAAAAAAGACAAAAAGACAAAATGAAAAAAGACAAAAAGGAGGCGGGGGGGTGTAAAGATAAGCCAGAGAAAGAAAAACTTAAAGAGAAAAGGAGAGAGAGAGTGTGTGTGTTGTTGAGGGGTTGAGAAAGAGGTATTTTGAGTTTTCAAGATAGAGAGAGAGATGTTGGATTCCTAATATAAGTTACAAATGATCTTAACAGTGAATTCCATTATGATGATTAGACTAATCAATCTAAAATTGATTAGTCATGAGCTCAACCAACCTCAAACTTCAAGTCATCCAATCAATCCTTTGGTTACACCTTTCCACCTTTTCAGAATTCCACCCTAATAAAAAATAAAAATTAGTTAAGATCAAGATCTCAAGTCCCACATCATTTAGGATATCGAGTTTGATTTTGAGCCTTAGAATGAAAATAAAAAATAGGGGGGGGGGGAAAAGAAGAAGAAGAAGAAGGAAGGAAGGAAGGAATGAAGGAAGGAATAGTTTAAGAACGTTCTCTCAAAATCTAGACCAAATACTCATGTATCTAGCTAGTTCACATCATACCATTCGATCAATAGTAATTCTCAGTCAGTTACTTCTATTGATCAGTAAGTTGAAAACATTACCAAATCTCAATCGAGAAGATAAATCTACCCAAGATGATTTAACCTTACTTAGAAAACCTATGACAGAAATGAAGTACCCACTCGATCTTAAGTTAGATCACTGACCAAGCTCAGCTTGAAAACCTGAGTCCTTAGATGATTTTCTAGGCACCTCCTGATCTATGTAAGCTACATACCATAAACCAAGTTATCCATTTTTAACCACCTTAATAGGATGCATCAGATTTGAAAAAAAAAAAAAAATTGGAATGACTGATTTCAGGCTAATCCATCCAATCTTGTTTTTTTTTTTTTATTATTATTTTGTTCATTCAAAAAATTTGATTCTTTTTAATGTTTTTTTTTTGTGAAAAACCTGTTGGTTGATGGTTCAAATCAATCAAGAGATCTCTTTTCTTAACATTTGATCTTTTTTTTTTTTTTTTTCCTGACTTCACCCATTTGATTTTTTTTTTTTTTTGATTTTGATTTTGATTTTGATGTTTTTTTTTTTTTTGTCAAAACTTTTCAACTCTCATACACCCTAATGATTTCAGATGATACATCAACTAGATCTAAACTTACTCAAAAAAACTCTAAAACTAAAATATATGTGTATAGTTTAAGAAGCCATCAAAAAACTTGAATTGATTTTTGATTTTCTTGTTTTTTTTTTTTTTTTTTTTTTTTTTTTTCAAATCTTTGCACTTAGATCCATGTGATCATACATACAATCGATCATTATGACACCTGATTTCCTGGATCCAGTCAGTCATGGATTAAATCTAAGATTTCCACTCACCCAGCTTCTTGACTTGATCTTTATCAGTTGAGAGGTGAGCAAGCAGGCAGAAGACGGTAGCTGGATGCTTGTCCCATGAAGATCATCACTCTGTTATCCCACCAAGCACACCAGACTTGGTTCTTACAACTTGAACCTTGAATCTATCAGGGCTCATTAAAAAACCTTTACAAGATCACTTCAACGATCTTCTTCAAGTTGGGACCTTCAAGAGTCCCCCTGAGATTAGCTAGTTTTGAGAACTGGCGCAAGGGATGATTGAGTAGCAATCA
>CM062631.1:23149644-23154644 GCA_025617555.3 Puccinia polysora
TCCAGGGGAAGGGGGGGGGGGGGGGGCTCATCGGCCGAGTAGGCCAGCTTGCTTTGTCATCAAGACCAGAAGAAGAAGAAAAAAAAAAACCCCCCAATGCATGGGGGTCTGGGTCGATCAGACACGGGACACGACGACCCACACAAAAGAAAGAGAGAAGGCTGAGATCGAGGAGCGGGGTCTGTACTGTAGATAGGGATAAGTTAGTGTGGGTGTAGAAAAAGAAGGAGACTGGGTGGGGATCGATAAGGATAAACGTCATCGTCGGTCGTTACCAAGCGGATCGATCTCCGGAACTCCGAACGTGGATCGAGGGGCAGAAAGAAAAGAAAAACTAGAGGAGCTGCTATACAATAATAAAAAAAAAAGAAAAAGAAAGAAATAGACACATCACAAAAAAATAAACCAGACCACTGAACAAAAACAATGACAACGATTAATGTATTTTTTTTTCTCTTGATGGATCTATATCTGTATAGATAAGTATCCAAAAACCGCAATTATATCGATAGGATGATCATCATCATCGTAACAAACATTCACTTTCACGCCTCTCTCTCTCTCTCTCGCACACGCACTCTGTCTCTCTCTCTCTCTCTCGGGGTGGATGTATGCATCGTATATTCCTATCTTGGACTCGGGCTTCTTCAAGCCGAGATAATAATATAATGGGGGAAAAAAAAAAGAAGGAGAGAGAGAGAGAGAGAGAGAGAGAGGAGAGAGAGAGAGAGAGCGATGGGGGTAGGAGAAGGTTCGAGGATAAGGGGGTGTAGACTACAGGAGACACTCGAGTTCAATCAAACGAAAACTTGGGAAGTTCGACGGGGACGAAGTGATCGACGTCGATACTCTTACTCGACCTAAGTTTCTCTCGATAGAATTCGGGTACTAAGGATTTGATCAACTCGGGTTTGATCGATAGTTCGACCTCACTAAAGTCAAACAGATCCGGTAACGGTTTACCCGAGCTCAGTCGAGTCTCGGCCAGTTTCAGTTCATCGAAGAACGGATGACACATCGCCTCGATCGCCGTCAATCGAGAGGAGGGTGTATATTCTAATAGGTTCGAAACTAAGGTGATGGCATCCGGAGGTGTACGAGGTCGAAAGACCTAGGGTGACCATAACGATGAGAGAGTGTGAGTGAGTGAGTGAGTGAGTGAGATCACGATTGAGTTCAAATGTCGAGTCGAGGGAGGGGGAAATCAAGCCTGCCTCGAGATGGACACTCGAGATAGAAGGGTGGAAAGATGTTGGAAGTACATAGACGAGATGAGAGGATCGAGGGAGAAGCTGACCTTTGGGAATGGATGAGCTTTGATCTGAGGAAACTTGTGTTCCATGTAGTTAGGATTCATCGTCTTGATCTGTTCTCGAGTAGGTGTGCCAAGAACTTTGATGATCTCGACCAGTTGATCGATCCCACTCTCACCGGGGAATAACGGTTGACCCAACATCAACTCTGCCATGACACATCCGGTGGACCAGATATCTAAGCCGACAGAACGCCCGATGATCAGCAACCACCACTCGACTCGAGGATACATATCAATGGCAGGGTTCTCGATGATGACGAAGACTGACCGATGTTGGTAGTGTAGTTGGTAGCACCAAAGATTAATTCGGGAGCTCGATAGTACCTCGAGCAGATATAACTCACGTTAGGTTCACCGGCCACCAAGATCTTGGCCGAACCGAAATCACAAAGTTTCAGGATTCCGGTGGAGGGATTCAAGAGTAAGTTTTGAGGCTTAATATCCCGATGACAGATGCCGAGGGAGTGAATGTAGGCTAAGGATCGAAGGAGTTGATAGACGTAGAGCTTGATGTTTAAGATCGGCATGACCTGTTGTGATTGGATGGGATTTTGAGTTAAGAGTCGAGGAGGAGGAGGAGGAGGGATCGAAGGTTGTTGAGGGGGATGGGCGCGGGTCAGGGATGGGGTAGACTGACTTGTTTCAACTTGGAATAATGACGTGAGGCCCGATAGACGGTCTCGGGTACGTACTCGATGACCAGGTTCAAGAATACCTCGTCACGTTTAGCCTTTGGGAGGGGGGGGTTAATTTCAGTCTCGGGATGGTACCGAGAGAGGGTTAGGGTAGGGTAGGATCGACTGACCTTATCACCGTGGAGTAAAAGTAAGCGCGTAGATCGACGATGTTGGGATGGATCAAGAGTTTCATGATTTGAAGTTCTCGATTCTGATGGGGAAGGAGAGAGATTGAAGTTTAGAGGGTGTTGAGGGGAGACAGTCGAGTGGGCTAGGGGGGTAGGGGTGGGTACCTTGAATCGTTTATCCTGCAAGACTTTCTTGATGGCGACTTCCTCCTACCGGATGGATGAACGGAACCGATGACGAGTTGAGCGCTGAAGACGACGCCAAAGGAGCCGTTTCCGACGACATGAGTACCGGTGTAGCCTATCTCGCGTTGTTCACCGGTGCGACCGTCACAGGCCAAGACCTTGATGATCTTGTTGGGTTCATCGACTGATGGATTGAATGAGATGGGTCTTGTTAGTCTGGTTGGATGAGTTAGTTGTAGAGCAGGGGTAGGGAGGGTTACTGACGGGACATGATTTGAGTTGAGATGGGATGAGGATGGTTGTTTGTGATGATGGTTTTGAGTTTGAGATCTTAGTGGGTAAGTTGGTTAGGGTAGGGTGGGATTGAGTGTTGAGTGGAGATGACTGGGATCGATCGAAGCTGATGAGATGAAGAATGAAGAATGAAGAATGAAGAATGGAGAATGGAGAATGAGGATGATGGTTTGGATTGTCGAGCCAGACAATGAACTATGAGTCTGCTTGGCTTGGATGGGTGGAGCAGTAGTAGTGCTACGCCAGGTAACTCTAGAGTGGCGTCGCTTGGGCAGTATACTAGGAGCAGCCGCCTAGGCAGTGGGCGAAGGGCGAGAACGAGGGCGAAGGGCGAAGGGCGAAGGGCGAGGGCGAGGGCGAGGGCGAGGGCGAGGGCGGGAGACGGCAGAAGCATGACGACGACGACGACCAACGACGACCGACGACGACCGACGACGACCGACGACGACCGACGACGACCGACGACGACCGACGACGACCGACGACGAGGTTGAGGCTATGTACATCATCAATAGCACTCCAACCAAATTATTGACCTGCGCTATCAAAATGATCATCATTCACAGTTATCGGGTATTAACCCCACGCGGCTACCCGACTTACTATCTATAATACGAAGCAGTCAGTACCTCCAAGTGATCATCCAATCCAGTCCAGTCCAGTCCAGTCCAGTCCAGACTTACCTAACTTATCTTATCTAGTTTCACGAGTCTCGCTCGACTGACGTACTCATGTACCGCTACCACTTTTAGACAACCATCATCCAGACGACGATACACCACTTGATCACTCGATCAGCTCCGAACTAGAACAGACTATCAGATCAGCAGTGTAGTTAGCTATTAGGTGTAGGGCCTTCTACTCCAGTATCAATACATCTTCAGCTAGCCATCAGCCTTGATCACTTACCATCACACCGATCATCAACCCTCACTCATATCCTATCCCAATCAGTCTTCCTCTTCTCTCATCATCTTGGGCTCGATTAATCTAGATCTATCTATCCATCTCACTCTCACGATCGATCATCCTGTACTGTTACTGTACCGTTACTGTTACTGTTACTGTTACTGTACTGTTACTGTACCGTTACTGTTACTGTACTGTTACTGTACATACACTCATCCCCCCCGTCGGTATCACCTGTCTCGTTTCACGATGTCATCCTTGATCATCATCATCTCAGCAATTCCAAGCCATCCATTACCACCCCCGCAACGTTATCGATCCGGTCTCGTGCCTCCTCAACTCTTTCCTCATCCTCACTAAGGAGCCTAACCAGAAACAACGCCCCAAAGTATCGATCGTGTCCTATGTAAGATACCTCCTACTCGAGCTTACACCCATGATCAGCTCGTGATCAATGACTTGCTTCTTTCCAATCCTCTCCCCATTCACACCCCATTCATCCCGACGACCCGATCGATCTCAAGCCAACGATCCTCTCCCACCACTCAAATCCCATTCGAAACCTACGCTGAAAACCCATCCCACTACTCTCCTTCTACCCGAACCGTGCTTTCGATCCAAGACCCGGATCGAACCACTTCAGAATCGAGAGGTTTCATGCCCATCAAATCATCTCTGGATCGAGAATCGAGTACCTCTTCCAACTCACGATCTCCTCAATCCGCTCGGGTTGAGAGTCATCCTGAGGGTTAAGTCATCAACACTTTGGTGACGTACCCAGCCTTCTTCTGTCACTCACCAACTCGATCAACTCGATCTTCAATCCAACGGGGTTCCTTCCTCCTTCTTCATTCTTCGAGCTTTGGGGTTTGATTGATCTCTCGATCCTCAGTCAAGATCTCTTCTTCTAAACCTTAACTTTTTTTTTTAAAAAAAAAAAAAAAAAAAAAAAAAAAAAAAAAAAGGGGGGGGGGGGGAAGAGTGAAGCGAGGTAGGAAATTTGGGAAGCAGGTATAGTATGACCTTGTGAAGGTACAACACCAGTATCACCTCCATCTCAAGCCCATCCATACCAGGTTTGGATCGATTTGAATCGATCATCTCGAGACAGCTGGTACAAGACCTTGAGAATGTACAGTGGGTAGACAAAATTAATGGGACTGATGCCCTTATTTGTGCTCGACCCATGTTATATATATATATATATATATTATTTTCTCTTGTATATATACACAGGAAAAAAGGTTAAATTTTTTGTATTTCAGTAAGTGAGCATCCTAATTTGATTCTACAATGAGGTTTTGAATTTTTTTTTTTTTTTTTGAAAAAAATAAATAGATAAATCAATAAACCAAAAATTTGAAATGTAAAAAATAGTTACAAATCAGCTTAAAATTGATGATGGATTAAAAAGAAAGTTCAAAAAAAAAGAGTGTACCATTGAAAGATGATGGGAGTTTCAGAAAACAGTAATAAGATGATAAGGAATTA